>JASPKZ010001698.1:0-78564 GCA_030220185.1 Diploptera punctata
TGTTAATCTTAATAGCATTTTCACAAGATAAATTAAAATATTAATTGTTAAATAATGCTATCAATGAGGTGTATAAGTCAGATTTTTATAAAATAATTCTGTTTTTGAACATTATTATAGCTTGACATAGGGCGAAAGGAAATTCCATGTTCTGGCAAGTGAAACTGTAAAATATAGTAAATAATACAGAGTGTGATGAGGAGGGATATAAAGGACAATGTGCTGAAGATTCGAGTGTCTAAATTAGTGTGTCCGTGATTCTAATGAAGTGGCGTGATAAATAATTACACTTAATTGTTCCAGGGACGGTGTAACATGGTCGAATTTGCGAATACCACAAATAAAACGCGCACAAGAATTATGAACGCGTTAAAGTCTTTGAGAGAAAATAGTATTTAAGTTTGTAGAAAGAGTATGACAATAATCAAAATTAAACATTGCAAGTGTTTTTACTATTTTCCTTGAAGTGAATGATAAACAGTTTCTTATGCGACTTAATGAATGTATTATTGAGAAGACTGTTTTGCATGTGTGGTTTGCGTATTCCAATTTAGGTTGTTGTCCGTAAATAATACTCGTAGTATTTTTACTGTTTCACTATAAGGGATTAACCCCATTAATGATAATGGTCCACCGCTGTTAGTCTGGAGGTAGCGTGCTGCTTTGTCACGCAGCGGGCCCGGGTTCGATTCCCGTCGGGACAGGCTCCTGGGTGAGGTATTTTTCGGGGTTTTTCCTCACCTGTAAGACAAATGTCAGGAAGCTTAGGGGTAAACGGTCCCCGAAAATCATCCGGCCATCATCACCATCCTTATCATTTTAATCACAATCCTTCACCGGTGTGGAAAGCAACGGGAAGCTACCACACCTATAATTCTCTAGTAAAGCTGTAAATCATAGTATGAAAATGCTATGATTGCAGTGAAAGACCTACCCTCGGGCAGAATTACTATGGATGGATATGATAATGCTAGACTCTATTTACGTTAATTGTAGCTAATAGTCTCTGATGACCTATAATAATTGATTGTGACTTTCTAGGATTTAGTTGGAATCCAAATTTAACATACAGTAAATCTATGACAAGATTTTACTTCCGTTAGGAAGAAACCCAAGCTCAGGATTTTTACGCCCTGAAAAAATTAATTAATCTCAGATGGATTTCAATCCGCGAACTCTGGAACTATATACGAACTGGTGATTACTAGTCCACCGGGTCCGAACCTATAAGGAAGCAAATTATAGTTAGTTATCAAGGAAGAGCTTGCGTCCGAGCAAAGAGAGGATTAGTTTATAATTTAGAATTAGCCCATAATCATCCCATTTCGGGCAAGGGCCTCCTGCGACTGCAGGGTGGCTTACATTATATCCCCGGGTTAGCCAATCCCTGGGACTCTCACTTTTTTATGGCTTGCTTCCATCTTTGTCTGTCTTGTGCTATTATAGTTCACAATGTTCCTAGATGACACTCGAACACTTCACTCCAACGCTTTTTTTGTCTTCCCACTTTCCTTTTCCCTAGTCTGGGTTCCCACATAGTCACTGTATAAGTCCACGTTTTAGGATCCATTCGGAGCACATGACCCCCTCCATTTCCATTTCAACCCCATTGCTGATTCTACTACGTCTTTTAGCCTCGTTATCATGCGGATGTCTTAGTTCCTGAAGCGGTCCCTTCTTGTGATATTTGATAAATTTCGCCCCATTTTTTTTTTGGCAAATCTCTAGCATGGATGTTCCTTTTCTTGTTAACGACCATGTCTGCGAGCCATAAGTTAATACGGGTAGTAGACACATGTCCATAACTGCTTTTTTAATTTTAAGCTGATGTCTTTTTCTAATAATATAAACTTTAGAGCCCAGAATTTTTTCCATGCTTGTGTGATTCTCCTTTCTATTTCATTTAGAGTTTGGTTGCTGAATAATAGGGCTTGGCCTAGGTAAACATATTCATTGATGTAGTCGATTTTGTATTTGAGAATAAAGTTCTTAGGAAAATTTTTGGACCAAAGAGAGATGAACAGACAGGTGAATGGAGAAGACTACATAACAATGAACTACATGGTCTTTATAGGAAGCCAGATATAATAAGAACAGTTAAGTCTCGTAGACTGCGATGGGCAGGACATGTTGCGCGTATGGGGAATGAAAGACGTGCATGGAAGCTTCTTGTAGGAAAGCCAGAGGAAAACGCCCAGTTGGTAGGCCAAGAATGAGGTGGGAGAACAACATTAACTATGATTTGAGGGAAGCAGATTATACAGGGAATGATTGGAAAGCATTGGCTCAGGATAGGGATGCATGGAGAGCTTATGTCCGCGCGGCCATGAACCTTCGGGTTCGATAGTGCCAGTGAGTAAGTAAGTAAGTAGTCGATTTTGTGATTTTCGATCTGGATTATCTTTGTTGTATCGTTTGTCATTATCTTTGTTTTTGAGACATTTATTTGAAGTCCTGAATGTTTACTGTATTTGCAGAGTTCTCTTAGCATTTCTTCTGCTTCCTCGTATGAGTCTGTTATGAGAGCGATGTCGTCTGCAAAGCGGAGATTGAATAATTTCCTTCCGTCTGTATTTATTCCATAGCCTTCTTTCATCTTGCTGAAGATATCCTCTATTAGGACTATGAAAATATTTGGGGATATTGGGTCCCCCTGCCTTACTCCTCGTTGTAGGAGATTTCCTCCCCTATTTTGTCCATTTTAACTCTTGCTTTGCTATTTGTGTACAGTTTTCCTAGAAGTCGGATATACTTATGTTATATCCCCTGGCGTTCTAGTGCTTTTAGTATGACTATATGCTCCACCGAGTCGAAGGCTTTTGCAAAATCGATAAAGACCACATATAGGCTAGTTTTAGGTTGAATTCGTTCGCCTTCTCGATTAGTTGTGTTAGCACTTGTAGGTGGTCTATTGTTGAATAACCTTTCCGGAATCCTCCTTGTTCGTATGGTTGGTTTTCTTCTATCTTCAGGCTTATTCTTTTTGTAATTATGGTGGAGAATACTTTGTACATTAGGCTTAGTAAAGTATAACTACACTTAACTCTCAGTTTCACCATCATGTTCTGTCACATCACTGTATCATGATGCAATTTGAATCTCAGTATCGATCAGTTATCATATGTACAAACAGCTTGTGTTTACATCTGTGACACTGGTTGCTGTACTTTGAGTCACATCTGTTCTATACCATATATAAATAATAGTTTAAAAAACTAAAACATGCTTTATTAGAAAACCGAACTAAAAAATGAAAAATAATTTTAATTTCCAACACGCTTGGGATAAAATTAAAGTGGTTTCCAAAAAAATCATCTCCAACATATCTAGAATAAAACTAGAGTTATCTACAAAAAAAAACAATTTTACCATCAAAAGCGTGGGGTGCTCTATATCAATTAATGTATTTGATATATTGGTAAAAGTAAAGTCTCTAAGAAGAAAACGTAAAAACTATAAAAAGCACCCCACGCTTTTGATGGTAAAATTATTTTTTTGTAGATAACTCTAGTTTTATTCTAGATGTGTTGGAGATGATTTTTTTGTTGACCACTTTAATTTTATCCCGTGCGTGTTGGAAATTAAAATTATTTTTCATTTTTTAGTTCGGTTTTCTAATAAAGCGTGTTGTTTTGGTTTTTTAAACTATTATTTATTTTTTTAATTTTTAGTTTGATTGTAATAAACCGGAATCCCATAAAATTGAATTGCTTAATACTCTTCTAAAAATTCCTCCGGGCCGGATTTGAACCAGCGACCTATGGATTACTGATATTATATACCAATACAGTCCACCACTCTACCAACTGAGCTCTTACAACGATTGACTAAAAAGTCGATACGTCCGCAACCTATTATACCGGTTATTTTTTTATTTTCTGATGATCTGGCCGGGTTTTAGAAAAAAATTATGAAATTATTGTATTGTCATGGATCCTTTACAAGTATATAAAGTTTTAAGTCGATCCAATATTTCTAAGTGGGTGAAAATCGTGTTTAAAGATTTCGTTATATACGTAGATACAGGTCCGTTACATAGACAGGTACAGGTCAAGCTAATATAAAGCGTGTACAAATAAATTATAATTTTATATGGGTTAATATGTCGAGGTTTAATATTATACCTATTTTATTTAGCTATTGGACAAACCTCTGAAATTATTTTAAATTACTGAAATAGGATGTTAACTTATCTTTGTCAATAAATACAAACAACAAATTAAGGTAAAATGAACTTACTCGAGGAAAATCAAAATAGCAAGCCTACTAGACTGGGAGTGATGTAAATACGCTGTTCCATTAATGGAAAAAAACAGAATTGATTATATCTCAGGGTTAATTGTAATTACACAGAATTTTTAAAATATTAATTACGGTATTTTATTTGAGTACTCTTTGAATTTCTGTCTTTAATTTTCTAGTAAAGTATGTCAATTAAAGTAGGAAACAATGAGTGAATATTTAAAAATAAATTAATTTCCACAGAATTGAACATTTTAAGTATGGACTTAAAATCAACGGAAGCTTAAAATATTATAACAATATTTTTAATGACAAAGTCACGCATATTACAGAAATATGTATTTCAATATTTGTTTATAACAAAGAATGTAGTTTTGATCATATTAATTATGTTTTTCAAATTTAAAGTACGATTATTAATCCACATAACCTCGGAAATATTGTAAGACTTTTAATATAAACATTGTCCACCTCTGTGGTCTCTAAGTAGCGTGCTGCCTTGTTACGCAGTGGGCCCGCTTCGATTCCCCGTCGGGACAGGCTCCTGGGTGAGGTTTTTTCGGGGCTTTTCCTCACCTATAAGACAAATGTTAGGAAGAGTAGGGCCCAATGATCCCCGAAAATCATCCGGCCATCATCATCGTCATCCTTATTATCATCATCATACTTCACCGGTGTGGAAAACAACGGGAAGCTACCACACCTATAATTCCCTAGTAAAGCAGCAGAGCCTAGCATGAAAATGCTATGAGTGCGGTGAAAGACCTGCTCTCGGGCAGAATTACTATGGATGGAATATAAACATATTTATATTACATTGAGTAATCTGTAGTCATTTATAAGTTAATTTTATATTAATGTAAAAAAAATGACATGGGCATTGTTTTGCGTATGAACCTATGAATCTAGTATACACACCTAATATACAGGTTTAGAGAAAATCCTGCATTTTTACATAACTACATATAGCAATAATAACTAACCGCACTGAATTAGAGGTGTTACGTTACTATATAGATTTAATTCAATTTTTTTTAATAAGCTTACCCAAGTAGAGCGACCAGAAATGACACATTATAGTTTACAAAAGAGAAGGAAAACAATAAAAATATATCATTAGATGAAGCAAAAATCAATTTTGTTCAATTAGTATTGAACAAGGTAAGATTACAGTGTAGTGAAAAGGAAAATCAAGAACCAGAATTTAGAAACAGACGATGCAGATAATTTTTCAAGATGGAGATAAAGCCCTCCAGCATGGTTATTACAATGCGTACTGATATGCAATATATTGATTGATCTATTTTAAGCCTTAAATTAGCAAAAAAACACTTATTTCCCGTGTCAATTATTTAAAAACAGCGCGCTACTTAGAGACCACAGCGATGGAAAATGTTTATATTAAAAGTCTTACAGCATTTCCGAGGTTATGTGGATTAATAATCGTAAATTAAAAAATATATGGTCACACGTAGAAATACATTATATAATGGAAATGGACAGCTAATGACAAATGAGGGAAATTTTGAGGAATTGGCTGAATTCAAATACCTAGGAACAATAATCACAAATAGGAATGAGATGCACAAAGAAATTAAACATAGGCTCAATTCTGGAAATGCATGCTATTATGCATTGCAGAGACTCTTGATGTCCCAACTCCTTTCAAAAAACGTTAAGCTGAAAATATATAAAACTATTATTCTACCAGTTATATTATATGGGTGCGAAACATGGACTCTTACTTTAAGGGAGGAAAGGAGATTACGAGTATTTGAGAATAAAGTACTTAGGAAAATTTTTGGACCAAAGAGAGATGAACAGACAGGTGAATGGAGAAGACTACATAACAATGAACTACATGGTCTTTATAGGAAGCCAGATATAATAAGAATAGTTAAGTCCCATAGACTGCGATGGGCAGGACATGTTGCGCGTATGGGGAATGAAAGACGTGCATGGAAACTTCTTGTAGGAAAGCCAGAAGAAAACGCCCAGTTGGTAGACCAAGAGTGAGGTGGGAGAACAACATTACTATGATTTGAGGGAAGTAGATTATACAGGGAATGATTGGAAAGCATTAGCTCAGGATAGGGATGTATGGAGAGCTTATGTCCGTGCGGCCATGAACCTACGGGTTCGATAGTGCCAGTGAGTAAGTAAGTAAGTAAGTAAATTAAATTTGAAAAATATAATTAATATGATCAAAACTGTCTTCTTTGTTATAAACAAATATTGAAATACATATTTCTGTAATATGCGTGACTTTATCATTAAAAATATTGTTATAATATTTGAAAGCTTCCGCTGATTTTAAGTGCATACTTAAAATGTTCAATTCTGAGGAAATGCATTTACGTTTAAATATTCACTCATTGTTTCCTAATTTAATTGACATTTTACTAGAAAATTAAAGACAAAAATTCAAAGAGTACTGAAATAAAATACCGTAATTAATATTCTAAAAATTCTGTGTAATTATAATTATTTAAATGTGGCGGACCGCAGTGAAAACGAAATGGTGCGTAACTGTTAGGCCTATTAGGTATATTGTGGAATTCTAAAAAAAGTAATCTCTTCTCGTTAGTTTTCATCTGCTTTTATTAAAATTAATTAAATGAACGAAACCAATTGATTTATCTTTTAGGATACATTTTTAATTTAAGTATTAACTTAGTTTCAAGTGGCCACTAATATAAGTGACTCTTATTTGATATGATGATCTTGAAGAAGAGTTTCGGGCTGTAGGCCGTAATCTTGAGGCTTGAAGTTCCCCGACGTTTCGCCAGAAACTGCGTCAAGACAACCCTTGAGGATGCCAGACGCAGTCTCTGGCGAAACGTCGGAGAACTTCAAACCTCGAGACCACGGCGTACAGCCCGGAAATCTTCTTCAAGATCATCATAGCAACTCCGGCCGTGAAAGCCTAAGTCAGTACACTTATTTGATAGTATATGCTATCGTATTTCATAATTATTCATAAAAAATAAGCAAAATTTAGGTTTAAAAAATTATTTTGGAAATTTTATTTAATTAAACCAGTATTATATTACCTTCTGAAGAATGATTACAAAATACGTAGTATGATAAACACTAAATAAGATAGTGTTTTTTAAAAGTAAAACCAGTGATAACTTACTTGACATTATTTTGTATCGTACTTCGCAGTTATTCATAGATACGTAAATTGTAATTTTAAACTTTTTTGTTGTGATAATTTTTTTAGTTCAAGGTATTGTTGCTCTATCTTCTGAACTAACTAGCACTATAGAGCCCGGAGGTTCTTGGTCGCGAGGGCATATGTTTTCCATATTTCCTTATCTTGAACTAAAGTTTTCCATTCACTGTATAATTCACTTCACTCAAGTAATGGTCAATATTATTCTCCCATCTCATTCTTGGTCTACCTAATGGTCCTTCTAAACAATGTTTCTAAAGCACACCCAATAATATAGTGTAATAGCAAAAAGTAAAGAAGTAGTTTCTTACTTTATGTTTACAACATATAGTTGGGTAATGATAAAATAACATGGAAGTTTGTTGTAGAAAAACCAGAAAGAAAGCGACCAATAGGTAGGCCTAGAATGAGGAGGTAGAATACTATTAATCATGATTTGAGGCATGCGAATTATATGCGGAATTATTGGAAAATACTAGCTCAGTAGAATGATAATTGTGAGGTTATGATAGTGTCATTGAATTCTTTATAAAGTTTCATTGATAAGATTCGTTTTGTAGAGTGTATAGTTATTATTATATAATCTATAAAATATTTAATTATCTAAAATAAAATATAGTTTTATGTGTAGATATTGTTGATCGTCGTAACGATATTTCTTCCTTCATACATAGTTCAATGTGTCATAATTATTGAAGGTAATATTAGGTTGAAATGACGATGGGAAAAATAGAGATGATCAAAGCATCACATTGTCAGCAGAACTGATACAGTCAGGGGGAGAAAAATTGATGGACAAGACATGTCGTTTGCTTAGTATGATTTCGAAAAAAGGGATTTCAAATGAATGGAAAGAATATATTATCGTACCAATCTATAAGAAAGGCAATGAAACTGATTGCAACAACTAGAGGGAGATCTCATTACATTCAAATTCGTACAAAAATTCTAGTAAATATATTAGTAAGAAGACTTACTCCCTACATTGACGAGGTAACAGGTGATCATTAATGTGGATTTACGAGAAATAGGTCTGCAATAAATGAGATTTGTTTTGTATAAGACAGATTTTAGAAAAGAAATGGGAATATATATTTTCACTGTGCATTAACTATATATAGACTTTAAATAGGCATACGATTTCAATTAGGAGGGAGAAGTTGTATAATATCCGGATGGATTTCGGAATTCCTAAAAAGTCAGACTTATTCGAATGTATCTAAATAACAAAAAAAAATGGCGTGCGTGTAAGTAAACAGTTTTCAGATACTATTGAAGTTCAGAGTGGGTTAAAGTAAGGAGATGCACTTTTCCTGTACTATTAAATTTTGTACTAGAGCATGCCATTAAATATTTAGAGGATGAACGCCTAGAACTCAATGGTATTAATAAGATGTTGGTTTATGCTGATGATATAGTGTTATTAGGTGATAGCGAGGAGGTACTAAGGTTCAATACGCACACTTTATGGAGTAAAACTAAGAAATTGAAACTGTAAGTAAACATCAATAAAACTAAATATATCTTCACATATAGAAATACATTATATGCCGTAATGGAAATGGACAGCTAATGACAAACGAGGAAATTTTGAAGTGGCTGATTTCAAATACCTGGAAACAATAATTATAAATAGGAATGAGGTGCACAAAGGAATTGAATATAGACTCAATTCTGAAAATGAATGCTATTATGCATTACAGAGACTCTTGTCCCAATTTCTCTAAAATAATGTTAAACTGAAAATATATAAAAGTGCTATTCTCCCAGTTATATTATTATGGAAAAGAACTGCACTTAAACATATCTGATATATATTCAAAGTCCTATAGAACAATAGTTCGCATGCGCCAGAGTTCATAGAGCCAGCGATATCCCACCATCGAACCACATATCAATTATCATCATTGCCACATATCGACTATTATATATCGTACTACCCACCGCTGTGGTCTCAAGGTAGCGTGCTGCCTTGTGGCGCAGCGGGCCCGGGTTCGATCCCCGGTCGGGACAGTTTTTCTGGGTGAGGTTTTTATCGGGGTTTTTCCTCACCTGTAAGACAAATGTCAGGAAAACTTTAAGGCCCAAACGGTCCCAAAAATCATATGGCCATCATCCTTACCATTATCATCATCATCCTTCACCGGTGTGAAAAGCAACGGGAAGCTACCACACCTACAATTCCCTAGTAAAGCTGCAAGTATAGCATGAAAATGCTATGATCGCAGTGAAGGACCTGCCTTCGGGCAGAATTACTATGGATGGATATATCGTACTAAAATTCATACAGCTTATGCTAGATGGCAGCACGTCGCTATGAAATTTAAATGGCCAATCTTTGAAATAAATCCCCAAATTTATGTTAATGAAATATATTAACAATATTAAAATTGCCAAACGTTTATTAAAAATGAGTGTACACTTACGTATCACTTCCTAACGCCGTTGCAACCAGCGGTAGAAAAATCATAGACTAAGTAATATGCACTGTGGAGAAAATAGCAGTTACCATCACAATATTGTCTAACAGTGTCATAATATTGTGATTTGCTTATTTAAATAAATACTTGAAAATTGTCTAATAATGTTATAAAAATTGTTTGAAAAAGTTTAAAATATTAAAAACAGAAAGAGAGCTATACTTTACAACAATAAACTGAAACATCAGGGTAATTAGAAATGCAGTTCAGCCTTATTATGGGTGCGAAACATGGACTCTTACTTTAACGGATGGAGCAAAGGAGATTACGAGTATTTGAGAATAAAGTTCTCAGGTACATTTTTGGACCAAAGAGAGATGAACAGGCAGGGAATGGAGAAGATTGAATAACAGTGAGCTACATTATGTTTATAGGAAACCAGATATAATATGAACAGTTTACTCTCATAGACTGTGATGGGCAGGACATGTGGCACGAATGGGGAATGAAAGAGGGGCAAGAAGACTTCTTATAGGAACACCAAAAGGAAAATTCCCAGTTGGTAAGCCAAGAATGAGGTGGGAAAATAACATTATCCATGATTTGAGAGAAGTAGATTATACAGGGGATGATTGGAAAATAATAACCAGGACAGCGATGTATTGAGATCTTATGTCCGCGGGGCCATGAACATTCGGGTCCTACAGTGCCAATGAGTTCGTTAATTTGAATATTCTACTGTTTATAGCATAATAAAGGCTAATATAATTTTGAATTCTAATCTTTCATAATGGATATATTTTATTAAGCGAATGATAATTATTTTATAGTGTTTATAAGAGTTGATACACATTTTCTTCTGATATTTTTTATCTGAACAACATTTTTATTACTTTTTTTAAATTGGTTGACTAATGTAGCATACTATTATTTTAAATAACTCCAGTTATAAATACTTTTACAATTTTTATTTACCATCTTTTGCAAATATTACTTCGTTTTGTTAGAAATTACTAACAAATAAACGATTAATATTTATTAATTATGTATAAAATCGTAATTTTTCTTTATTCATTTCTATAAGATTATGATTACTTTTTCTATGTTCTAAATGTTTGTTCGCATTTTTTAAGTAACCAAAGGCAAACTATTGTTATTACATTATAATATACTCCAGATTCTACTTCTATCAAACAACTGACAACAGAACACATTTACCCATCTTACTATAGTAATTATGATACAATGTGGCTGCGATGAAAAAAATAACAGATATGTTAAATAATCAAAAATGAGGATTTAGAGTTACGCTGTGATATTTATTTGTAAAACAACTAGGTTTTCTGTGCTTTGAGTATAAGATGGCGAAAGTTGGGTCCGTTTTTTTAATACTCCAGTATAAGGTATTGTAATATGTAATTTTGTGGCTAGTTCATAATACAATAGTGAAATGTTCTGTTATTGTTGTTGAGGTAACTGTAGATGAAGATAAATAAGAAACTACTTACAAAATGTTTTGTTTAATAATTGCTTAAGCAGAAAAAAAAATAGAATTCTACTGTAACTGACGTGTTTACTTCTATACACACACATTTGACTTCAGATAATTTAATCTATAATAGAGGATCAAGTTAAAAAAATTGTCAAAATTACTTTTCTCTCTTTTGAAGCATGTAAGATTAAACGTTACGAAATTATATAAGAATACATGAATGAGAGTCATGAAGAAAATTTAAAATATAACAGCTAAAGGTTTATTACAAATATTTATCTAACAAAAATTATGGAGGATAGGTAAGTAAATGATTCCGTAAAAGTGACTATGTTCACAAAAATTGCCATGGAATTATTTAATTTTAATCAGAACCTAAATAATATAATTCCTCTACGATTCTTATATTATTATGTTAAATTATCTTTGACAAATGATTTAGTGTAGCAAGATATAACGTATATTAATTTTTATCAACATTACTTGTCGATATATTTTAATACATTCTTAGTCAAAAATCCTGAACACTATAATATGAGATTTGTTTATGAAACTCACCGAAACACGAAACATGGTGGGCACTTGGAAATATCCTTCATACCATCGGTGGCGACAGCGAAAGGAGGCGCTGATATGTTCCTCAAAGTTCTCATAGCTGCTAGTGCAACGACACTGACCAGCATTGTCGCCAAAACGGACCATATTTCTAGTCCAGTGTACCTGTCGAGCATTTTCCAAGCACCTCTCCATAAATTCACGCAAACGAATCCAAATATTGCAGTGTATAATCTTGACACAAATAATATGCAAGCCGATGTATATCAGGATTAAACCATCTTGTAAATGGTCTTTCCATCAACACGAAGAAAATATGTCCGAATGCACCAATCGTAAAAGATACCCACGCACTGTAGAGGTGTTGTTGAGGGAAGACATGGTAATCCATAAGCATCCAAGTGCCTCTCCAATATCCAACTACAGCAGGAGCAATGATTAATGAAGATAATAATGTATCCAAAACTGAAAGAAATATATAATGACTTCTTTTGGAACCTTTGAAATTGTCTGAAATACCTGCTGTGCTACCCCTCATTGTTGTTGGAGTGGGAATTGGTTCTGAACTGACCGGGGAAGACTGAAAACACTTGCACACATTCCAGAGGTCGCTAATCTAACCTTTATGCTTTAATAACCATCAACAAAACCGCATAAATACATCAACCCATCAGACCTGTTTAAAACACTCGTTGGCATGTTAGAGTATCAGTGGATGACCATCCACCTACAACCTAACTCGGTCTGTCACTGTATTAAAGTTCCCCCTACTGGCAAATCCCTCTCTCCTCCCACAGACCATCCCATACACAGTGATGTAGGTCTAATTGTTTTCAGACGTGAGCAGGGTAATTTGTAATTGGAACGTGTGTTTTTACCATTGCTAGTAGGGTAATTGTAAATTTGGAATAGGCTGCACATCATTAACGAAGATTTAAAAGTTGTCTTCATTCAATTTAAAGATAAAAATAGACAATCGAAAAATTCAAATAAAAATATCAGATATTTAGCCGAAACAAATATTAAAATAAAAATCCAAATTATTACATTTTTCTGATATTTATATACGAGAGTTAGTATATTGGTTCCGGTGGACTGATGATTCAATCTCGGTAGAGGTAAATGGACAATTTATGTCGATAAAATCCTATGTGTGACTTCCATGGGAAGGAAAGTAATTTCGTGCGTCTCATGTTATACATTTACGTTACATAAAATAATTCAAGACTGATATAAAATATCTCTGCGCAAAATCTGTCGGTATTTTTACTGCAATATTTTATTTTCAAATTGGTGAAGTGAATTGTTAAAGAGCATCGTTAAAATGTGCTGTAAATAAACTACTACAATAAAAATTACAAATCATATAAATATATGTTCTAATATTATTATTTTCTAGGGTTTGAATACTTGTTTACTACCATCACTATGGATTAATTATTACTAGGACATTATAATTATTCCCTTGATTGTAAGCCTTTAAACTTTTGATTCTGGGGACATTTAATGCTATGGTTTATGTAATTCCATCATTGGGGCAATATACAGTAGATGGCGCCCAGGGTGAAGTTATTCATAAAATATTTAAAAAAATATATGATCCCATAAAATAAATATTACTATTGATTATATTCATGCAATGAAAAAAATTATGAATATACTATAAAAAGAGTTTTTTTAAATAAATGATTGAAGGACATTTTTTTCTTATTTTCTTGCTAGCCAATATAGCAGGACTATGAATAGTCGCATTGTGTTCTTCATTCACTGTCCTTTCCTCTCGATTTCTACATGAGCACATTTTAGAAGGTTAAAGCAATGAGATCTCAGTTGTCTTCGGGTAAGATATCAGTTAAAACCTCCTTCGAAACATATTCCATAACAAGCTGTTAAAACCGTATTAAATATTGTCAGTTAAAATTCTGTTTAGAGAATTCAGATGTGTTCTAGTTTAGCAGGTTGTCATTTCGACTTTGTGGTATTCTCTTCTGGCATGGCGTACTTGTAACCCACTTCTGAGGTTGAGGCGCCTGGAGGGCGTGGTTACGCTGCCCGATGATATGTGAGTTGGTGGTGGTAATGATGCGCTAGGAGAGGCCTTAAACTAAACTTAAGCTAATTAGGCGAATATTATATTGATGGCTAGATGATGTTCGGGAACCGTTTGGGCTTAAAGTTTGCTGACATTTACATTACAGGTGAGAAAAAAACTCCGAAAAAACCTCACCCAGGAAACTTGTTCCGACCGGGGATCGAACCCGGGCCCGCCGTGACAAGCTAGCACGCTATTTCGAGACAACAGTGGGCGGTTTTTAATCTTTACCTTTTTTTTTAATTTCAGTTTCTCAAGGATGTAAATTTTGTGATAATGATAACTATTCTACTTGTGAATAATCAATAATACCGTTGTTGATTTTGTTGAACTGACGACCTATTTCTATTATGTGTTTTGAATAATTCATTATATTTAAAACGTTCGTTGAACTATGTATTAAAATTCCTTGAGATTCTACCGATATACATTTTAACACAACTGTATTTAAAGTTTTATATAGGCTACCTTTATTTCGATATGTTGATGTTTTATATTTTATTAAAATGCTGTAGTTTTATTTCACTAATTTTATACATGATTTTTATGTTTTATCGTGTTAGTTTAATGGTTTTTGCCAAATTTATTGCTTCACTTCCTATATATGTTAACATTAACTACTTAATTTTATTTTAATTAATATCCCTGTTTACCTTACTTACATTTGTTAAATCGCCCTTTCTTTTTTTTTTTTTGACTGATATTTTAATTACTTTTTCCTCATATCCATTCTTGAGAGCCAGATATTTTATGTAGTCTGATTCTTTATTAGTTTTATTTATTAATGGTAGTTTTATCCTTCTATTTATGTTTTCATAAACAGGTAATAAATATCTGCCTAATTCTTTAAAAAATAAATAATTCATAAAAATAAAGTTTTTTTTGTTAAGGAGGGTAAAAGGTAAAATTATCTCACTACAGGTCTTAGGAGATTCTTGGGGGTAGTAGGAGGTTAAGGCTCCCACTTTTCTAGATAATCGGCACGAGATCTCAGCCGGGTTGTCAGCCCTGTGAGACGACCATCTTTAACACCAAACATACGTCTGGTACTCATTTTCAATAGAGAATTAGTCGACCCACTGCAGACAGAAAGTTTGGGTTAGTTTAAAAATCCTGACCCCATTGGGACTGGAACCGCCGATCTTTCGGCTTGTAGAGTTCTTGCTTTAATCAACTACACTGTGGGTTTAGTGTGTTTTGATTTTTATGTATGGTTATTGTGTTATTTGCCAGTTTCCTGTAAATTATATCAGAATATTGTTACTTACATTTTTGTTATTGTAAGATTTAGGTAGTTGATTGAATTATTGGTTTCGGCTACTTTAGTGAATTGTACATTTCGTTCAGTTCTATTAAAATATTTTTTTCTTAGATTTTCATCATCATAAATTATTAGAAGGCCCAGAGACTGAATAGAGAAGAAGTTAATTTACTTTTTGAATTATTATAAAAATAATTGCAGAACATCAATTATTTAACAAACCTGGAATAACGTGTTCAACAAATTTATTTTAATGATTACAATACGAACATATTTTATTCGGTGGTGCCATCTATACCATAGCACCAGACACCAAGGGGGAGATGATGGCGCAATACTACATTTTTCTAACTTTTTTTTATAAAGTTGCACTGAACTAATTCCTTTAAAAATTAATTTTATGAAAGGTAATAACTGATTACAAGATAAATCCTATTTTTATCCATAACTAAAACTATTGAAATTAAACTAATTATTATAAAATTGCTCAGTCTTTCCCTGATTGGTATAAATACTGCGAAAGCACTATCCGTTACATCCAAGTTGAATGAGCAGCGTTTCAAATAACATTACGTAATTACCTCAGGTTTAGGAGAAAATAAATAATATTTTTAAATAACTAAAACAACAAGCTTTATTAGAAAACCGAACTAAAAAATGAAAAATAATTTTAATTTCCAACACGCTTGGGATAAAATTAAAGTCGTCAACAGAATATCATCTCCAACACATCTATAATAAAACTAGAGTTATCTACAAACAAAATAATTTTACCAACAAAAGCGTGGGGCGCTCTATATCAATTAATATATTTGATAATAAACAAATATTGGCAAAAGTAAAGTCTCTAAGAAGAAAATATAAAAATCATAAAAAACACCCCACGCTTTTGATGGTAAAATTATTTTCTTTGTAGATAACTCTAGTTTCATTCTAGATGTGTTGTTTGTTGACCACTTTAATTTTATCCCAAGCGTGTTGGAAATTAAAATTATTATTCATTTTTTAGTTCGGTTTTCTAATAAAGCGTGTTGTTATAGTTTCTTAAAACTATTATTTTTTTATATTTACAGAATAAGATAAAAATGTAAATATCTTTAAATTCGATACTATTGTAGTATGAGCTAAAAGTAATACTCTTATAAAAAAATCCTCCCAGCCGGATTTGAACCAGCGACCTATGGATTACTGAAATTATATACCACTAGAGTTCACCGCTCTACGAACTGAGCTCTTACAAGGATTGACTAAAAAGTCGGCAAGTCCGCAACCCATTATACCAGTTTTCATTTTATTGATTTTCTGATGATTCTGGCCAGGATTTTAGAAAACAAATATTAAATTATTGTATTGTCACGGGTTCTTTTACAAGTATACAAAGTTTCAAGTCGATCCAATGATTTTAAGTGGGTGAAAATCGCGTTGAAAGATTCCGTTACATAGATAGATAGATGGATAGATAGATAGAGGTCAAGCTAATATAAAGCATGTAAAAAAAAAAGGTTTATTTGAATGAATACAGATCATGTTGAGAACATCATATAGTAAACATCAGTACAGTGAACATGTTGTTTATCTCTTTTAATATTGCGGCGAGTTTTAAGAAACGATGCAGATTGTTTGGGTCGTCTTTGAATTTTTTCGAGCTGCAATGGAACGTCCGTTGCTCCAAGTCTCGCCTTATATGGAATAACAGATTGTGAGTCTCGAATCATTAGTCGTGGTGCATCTGTGGGGAGCTTTCCAGATTCATTTATTTCTAGAATAATCTGCCTTTCGAGTTTCTACTCGAGGATGGTCTATTTCTTGAGGACTCGAGGGTTCCGATTGGTCAGTTTCCCAGATGGTCCAACCCTTGTTTATATAAAGGGATGTCCACCGCTGTGGTCTCGAGGTAGCGTGCTGCCTTGTCATGCAGCGGGCCCGGGCTCCTGGATGAGTTTTTTTCGGGGTTTTTCCTCAACTGTAAGACAAATGTCATGATGCTTACGACCCAGAGGTCCTTATCATTATCATCACCATCCTTCACCGGTGTGGAAAGCAACAGGAAGCTACCACACCTATTAAAGCTGCAAAGCATAGCATGGAAATGCTACGATTGCAGTGAAAAACCTGCCCTCGGGAAAAATTACTGTGGATGGATGGATATAAAGAGCTATATTTCCTGGTGGTCTGATCATTGTATATACATTGGTATCCAAAATTAAAGCAACAAACTGAAATATTTACTTTCTATGTTAAATGTACCACAAAATATTACTGGTTGATACTAGAACAAAAGGACTAAACCCAGTAACATTCTAACATAATTATTTATGAAATAACGAAAAAAACGGGTTTCTTCTTTTCAAAGTGTCCTTAAGTCCACACTCAATATCGGGAAATGTGGTTACAGGTGCTCAATATGTCGTGTGATCACGCCAGACTTACAACGAGGGTGCATGCTTTGAATGAGGTCATTAATCTCATTTTGAGATATTAACTCTATTATTCCTGCAGAGCAGCTCTCAAGACCTCAAGAGTGATTGTGGATGTTGATGTGAAGAAACTTGTCTCCCTAGCATATCCCAAACATGCTCTATCGGATTTAAGTTGGGAGAGCAAGAAGGCCAATCCATTCAACCAATGTCTCAGTTTGCAAATATTCATCATCAACCACCGTTTCTCTGTATGGACAAGCATTATCAGGCAGTCTGGACTCACAGCACCTTGAATTTTCTGCTTCAGATCTTGTATGGTTCGGGAATTGTGTTCATAAACCTGTGATTTGTGAAACCCCCAAATAAAGAAGTCGCACGGTGTCAGGTCACATGACCTTGGTGGCCAGTTTTAGTCATCTCTGCGCGCGAAAGGACTCGGTTTGGAAATTTCTCATGCAACAGATAATTAGTCTCGTTGGAGGTGTGGCATGTAGCGCCATCTTGCTGGAACCACAACTGTTAGTAATCAATGTCATCCAAATAAGGCCAGAAGAAATTCCTAACCATATTACGGTAACGTTTTCCATTAATTGTTTGTGGCATTACCATCGTCATCTTCGAAAAAGTAAGGCCCTATCACTCCACCGGCCCAAAGTCCACACCAAACAGTCACTCGTTGAGGGTGTAATAATCCCTATTCAATATTTTTTTAGGGTTTTCTGTTCCCCAAATGCGACAGTTCTGTTTGTTTACGAAGCCTGAAAGATGAAAATGAGCCTCGCCATTAAATATAATTTTGTTGGCAAAGTTGTGGTCTGCATGTTGCCTCTCAACAATCCACTGAACGAACTTCCTTCGTTGTAAATGGTCTGTTGGTTTCAGTTATTGGATTAACTGAACTTTAAATGCATGCATGTGCAGATCTTTTACGACGAGAATCCTCTGCAATGAGCTTCTTGAAATGCCTAACTGCTGTGAACGTCGACGAATGGATTTGTTCGGACTCACTTGAACACTGTCTCTCACAATGACGATGTTCTGAACAGACCGCATACGACGAGTGCGTTCGGGTGTTGGAATGTTTGCAGTGTTCCCTGTTGCCTCGAATTTCGTCATCGGCCTCCGAACAGTTGACTCATTAGGCGCATTATTCCGGCCTAAGAGCGCACGAAGCCTTCGAATAGTTTGAGCACAACATTCACCATTCTGGTAATGAGTTTTCACAATTATAACTCGTTGTTCAGCAGTATAACGCTCCATATCCAGTAACTGCACCAAATAAAGAAAACAAAAAAGAGTAGGTAGAGTGCTGCCAACCTCATAGTAAAAAATGGCGGCCAATTCAAATCCGGCGTTCTTATTGGGACACCCAGTATTACAATACACTTACAATCATTTGTTTAAATCCAAGTACACACCTTATCCTCTAGAACACTAACAAAATAATATTAACAAATTAATCGCAAAAACCAAAACAATAACGATTCTAAACTTAAGACAAAAACAAGGATTAACTAAACTAATAATAATAATAATAATAATAATAATAATAATAATATTGGAGCTGTCAAGAATGGTTGTACAGATTACAAATCAACGATCGGTACATTTTTCTATTTTATTTTTAATATAGTATTTTTTGAGATGGTAAAATTGATAAATTGATGTATGCAATTTTTGAAATGATACACAAATGTCTGAAATCGGCAAACCATTTCCAGAATAGAATAATATCCGTAACTTGTGTCCAACTCAGGGTCGGATCGAGAGATGGGATGAGATGAAGCATCCAATATTTGATAGAGGTCTGTGAGCGACAAAGGAGCATGCCTGATGCACCGTCACAGACCTTTCCAGAATAAACTTTTAAAAAATATTTCATGCATAATGCATACAATTTAGGAAAATTGTCAATAAGGATTAATGGAGTACCGCATTTCACGTTGCTTCTTTAATCGACGGCGTTTGAGAATAAATTTCAATAATAGGGCGCGGAATTAAAATCCTGGGACCAACCAACATATGTTTATTTTCAAGACATATTCTTTGTAAAAACTTAACTATGAGATATCAATAATTAAATTACCATTTCATAATATCATTACTCTATGGCAGGCCTATAAACATTTGCATGACTCTCGCATCTAAGGATTTAAATTCCCGTCCAGAATAGTTTTACGTATCTTCAGTTTCGCAAGAACAACAAAGTAGTTTCTATAAATGAGAAATGCGATAATGGAATCTGGTTAAGAGGAATTAAACATATTTAGAATTATTACATAAGAATTAAACGGCAGGTGGTAACGCCATACATATAATGTTAACTACTAATTTCTGTCCAGCCCTTAGGCTGCAGTTACTGCGATTTGTTCATGACCAACGCACAGTTCAGCGGAAGCGAAAAAATAGATAATGTACTCGATTAATATAATTATGTATTTATAGTACGGTGCAAGTAGTCCAAAAAAAAGGTCTAACGCCAACATCCAAAGTAAAGGTTTCCCTCCAACTCGAAATTGTTTAACACAGTCCACACATTGTTTGGTAAAAAGTTACACCATTTTGAGCGTCGGGTTGGGGGGGGGAGGCGGGGGAGAAGTTGGTAAATTAGTAGTTTTTATCAGTTTTAATTAAATATTTCGAGAATTATGCGGTTTAGCGCAAAACGTGCCGTATACAAAAATAATCTGCGTTAAATTGCGAACACAAATGGTTCTGTGCATAATCTTGCAAAGGTGAACGGTTCCGGAGTTGCGGAGGGTGTAAAAGTAGAAATGTTTCGTATTTTTTTTTAATGTTTTGGAAAAATGATATAACTATTATGTATAACTACTATGTAAAGAGAAATAACTAAACAATTTTATTAAAAAGTAATATTGTACAATCGTATTGTAGTCCAAAAGAGGCTAAGAGGCTCCGCAGAGTGTTAGAAGCGTAAAAATACTGGGAACTAGAACCGAGCGTAAGAAATCCTGCACCTGGCGCCCGCCCCTCATCTACTCTCTTTTCCTCTGTCCTTCAGTCGTATTGGGAAACCCGTTGAATGCATTTGTGAGTGTTATTTATAGTGAAGTTTTTATTATCTTTTTTATTGTTCGTCTTTAGAATACTGTGCGAACTAGTGATAATCATTTGAAAGTGTGTGTGTTGAAACCTTATAAAGTGTTGTAGCAGTAAAAACGTGAACTGTGATAAAGCGTTTGAAGTTGGAACACTAGCCTTGAAAGAGATTGGGAATAAAACATTCGATAAGATACACTTGAAAAGAAAGTTAGCTGTTAAGTATATAACCAAGTCTATGACAATTAACAACAACATGTTTGTGTGAACCCAACCACTCTCTTAAATCGGATGGTGTGCACAGTAAGGAGTGATGAGAGATTTGAAGAAATATTTCAATTTGAATTATGTGCTTATCCTCCACCCCTCTTCGACGAATCTGACTTTATGAGGAAGGCAAGCAAATCGTCAATGGTGACTGTTTTGGTTCCAGATTCAAATGAATCATCAATCACCACAGGTTCAGATAATGTCCTACAATTGATGGAGGTCACCTCCTCATCGTGTTGTCTGGCGATGCCCAGCTACCTTCAAACAGATTTGCGAGCAATACACAAATTACATAATTACTCAACTGTTGTTTTTGATGGATACGAGCTAGGAAACACAAAAGATGAACACTTATGCAGATCACATTCTACCATTAACATTGAAATAAAAGTAGAAGACTCAATCCACGTAAATATTAATTAAAGTTAATTTCTAGCTAACGCTAAGAACAAACTGGGGCTTATTTATCTCCTTACAATACACTTGCAAAAAGGTGGTTACACAGTTCATCAAGCAATGGGTGACGCTGATTTATTAATAGTTTTAACAGCAATTGATGAAGCTAAGAAAGACGTTAAAGCTTGCGTAATTGGTGATGACACGGACTTACTGGTCTTGTTGACTGTCCACGCACCCTCAGAGAACAAATTGAAAATGGTGGTACTAAAGAAAGGCAATCAGCAGGAAAAACTATACATTATTTCTGATATTCAGCGAGGTATTGGGGTTATGAAAGGTGTGCTCTTAGCAATATACGCCTTCACAGGATGTGACACTGTATCAGCTATCTGCAAAAGGGGGAAAATTACACTTATAGAAAAGTGCAAGCTAACAAAGCTCTTCGTACGAAACTTCTAGTCTTCAACAACCTCAAAGCTAACCCTAGTGCAGTGGCTGACACTGGAAAGCATTTCTTTCTTGCGATGTTTGGAGCCAAGGACCTGGAGATCTAGATTGTTTTCGTTACCAGTGTTAGTTGAAGGTTATTTGCAAAGCAGCCTATACATTCATTTTTCAAGTTGGCTGCACTTCGTTCCACTTCAGCAGCTTCAAGACAGCATTCAAATAGAACCTACCACCAGGTACATTAGTGGCTGAATGAGAAGAAGAATCCGCTCGAGTGGTGGTGGAAGAAGATTGGCGAACACCTGAGACCAATTACAACAGCACGTCCTGCAGCTCCCCAGGAATTACGTTCCTTCATAGTGTGCGCTTGCAAAGACGAATGTGTCCGTAAGTGCAGAAAGAGTGGTCTAAACTGCTCAAGCATATGCAGTAATTGCTCAGGCCTAGGATGTGATAACAGGGACACGAACATCATAGACGAAGATACAGATAAGGAGGGTACTATGTTTGTAGAGGACTGAACTTCAAAATTTTTAATAAAATATGGTTGCAATATATAGCCAAATATGCAAATTTTCTAAAGAAAAATCTCCAAAAACTGCAGATTTAAAATATTATGTTTAAAACAATATATTTATATATATTAAATTATAATAAAGATTATATTTTTATATTTTGAAATCATTTAATATTGAAAGATATTCATTCTTAATTCGGCATTGTACAGAGAAAGTTCACAATGAGTTTCTCCGTATCACTGGTTTATATGGCCTAGGCCTGTGGAAGCCTCATTTCCCTTAAAAAGTAGCGCAGCTTGAGAAGGTGGTGAGGTTTTCGTTCCTTCAAGGTATTGTCACTAACGTACCACCGGCCACTAAAATCGCAATTTGCCTTTACAAAAACACAATCCTGAATAAAAAAAAATTAGTTTCATTAATGATAATGTCATATTTTTTTCCAAAAAATCTAAAAAATACGAAAAATGTCTACTTTTACAACATCCGTAACTCTCGAACCTTTCACTTTATCAAACTGATGCACAGGACCATTTGTGTTCGCCATTTAGTGTACATTATTTTTGTACACGATACTGTTTGCGCTAAACCGCATAGTTTTCGAAATATTTAAGAAAAACCGATAAAAACTACTAATTTACTAACTTGTCCCCCCTCCCCCCAAACCCGACGCTCAAAATGGTGTAACTTTTTACCAAACAATATGTGGGCTGTATTGAACATTTTGTAGTTGGAGGGAAACTTTTACTTTGGATGTTGAGGTTTGGGTATAATTGCACCGTACTATTAAAGCTATTTATGTTAACTATAGTTGATTAGAATACAGTATATACCTACATATTTCTTCGAAGGTCGGAGAGACTAACTAAAAATTGGCATTTGTTTGAAACTGAACATTTCTTGAGAGGAAATTGAATGTCAGTTACAAATATGGAGGCTGTCGGCTAGTTTATGTTAACTTAACTCGGTGATAAAATGTGTGATCAAAATTATTAGAAGCACAATGGGAAATTGTTAAAGAATGGTGACAAATGGTTTTAAATGTATTTTGTAAGTTTGTGGAGCATAATCCTGGCGCTGCGCTGTAGTGAACGATATAGTGCATTAATTTATCGGCTTTTTACAAACAGCTGACAGAGTTCGCCTGCACTCTTACACGTACTGCGCTGAGTAATTTATTCGGAAGTTAAATGTCAAAGTGTGATTCTTACGTTGGACAGATAATAGTTTGAAATATTGTTTCAATAGACTGTATCTTTCGGCACTGTAGTCCCAAATACGTAATATATTATTTCATCATCATCATCATCATCATCATCATCATAGTCCATTCAGGAATTTAGGCCATTTGTTTACCTTTTTGCCTCAACAGAAACACCGTCCAAAATATTATGAGTGGACGTCCTGGTCTTGTTCTTACTGTACGTTGATAGCTTAGGTTAACATTTGATTGGGTATCCTGTGATCCTCCATTCGATGAACATGTTGCATCCAGCTTGATCTATAATCAAAATATTTGTTTTCTGAAGTTTCCATGTGTAATTCTTCTAAGATGTCTTCATTTTTTTATGATCTAGTAGTGTGTATCCTGTAGTCGTTCGAAGATATCTCATTTCAGCAGAGCTATGTCTCTGTGTATCCTTCTGTTTCAATGTCCATACTTTGCTACCATACAAAAGAGTTGGAAGAGCCAGTGTTTTATACACTTTTAATCTTAAATATTTTTGGACTGGCTGTGGCTTGAAGATAGAATTTATTAACCCTAAAATCCTTGAAAAAGATATTTTTTATTTACAGCCTTTACTTCTTCATACTAGACATTGCATCGTATATATGTAAAATTATTCACTTGCTCCAAAATTTTATTGCCAAGTACAAGTTTACATCTCACACGATCTACACCTTGAAATGCCATAAATTCATATTCTTCTGTAATATTCTATACGGTTGTATTTTTACGATGAAAGATCGTCACTCTCTCGACCAAGGATACTTTTCGTCTGGCTTATCTTCTTCGACCAGTCCGGCATGGGTAACCCTTTTGGGTGCAATGTTATCGCCGGCACAGCTCTGGGGGTCGTGTAAGCACGCAAGCCACTCCACAAAGATCCCTTGAAGGAATTTACTACAAGATACGTACAAAGATTTTATAAGCGATGTGACCATTACAATTCTTCATAAACAGAAAATGATTGACTATTTTATTTGACAATTTTTATCATTACATAATAATCGGCCGCGGTGGACTAGTGGTTATGTTCCTTGCCTCTGGTCCCGAGGGTCGCTAGTTCAAACCCGGCTGGGGTCGATGGATTTTTTAGGATGGAAAAATCCAAGGAGCAAGTCCTCCGGGAGGGACTTTAAGCCGTGGGTCCTGAGTCTGAAGATTTTCAGGCTCGTAAAAGATCCTTAAGCCTGAATGAAAGGGCCTCTAAGCAAAATTTACCGAATTTTTCCGTCCTTGTTTTCCTAGATGTCAGTATGAGGCGGAACGCTGACCATGGACCACTCAAATGACATCTATACGAAAACAGTGTAACTAAATTAGTAAATTCAAATTCCTCCCTATAGGGGGAGAGTGTCTAAATCTCTGTTAAGGGTAAACATGGGCTTGCAATCATTACATAATAAAGTTAATAAAAACAGAAAATATTACTTACAGCACGTTATAACTCGTACAAATGCAAAATATGAACACAAAAATGATCATGTGCTTTATTCAGCCGAAAACATTAAGTAAACAGACAATTAGGTTATGTTAACCGTGTAAGTGTAAGGTAGGCTCTATACGACAAGAAAATTAAGTGTAATTATGACTTATCACTATTTAACGGTTAATGATAATATGAGACTAATGTTCCTTACGACTTACCACACTGCCCAGTATTATCAAAAGGAAATACTCGGTGTTAGGGAAATACATTTCTGAATTCTTGCATTTCTTTCTTTACGCTCTATATATTTTCTGTTAGATTATCATTTCCCTGTGATGTACAGGTATATACAAAAGGTATACTACTAAGTAATCCAAACACCTTCCGAAAGTGAAACTTACAGCAGAATTGTGAGTCATACATATGCAAAATATTAACAGAAATTAATTATAACCATGCTTATACCTATATTGAACTATATTAAAGTCAAAATGAAAATAACTATTATGGGCATGTTATCCGTGCAATTATAATTATACATGCCAAGAAAACTAGTTCTCATTATGGCATATCACAATTTAATGGACCACGATAACCCAACTAATTTTCCGTATGATTTGTCACACTATATTTGAATACAATATTGTCAGGAAGATATACTTGACATTAGAGAGACGCGTTTCGGAAGTCATGCATATTCTTATCTTCACCCTATATATTTGTACTATTATTTCCCTATAATGTGAAGGGTATATACAGGCGATATACAGAGAAATCCTAACTGCTTCCAAATCTTTATTATTGTGGTGTGGATTCATCATTATTTTTTCTGCAAATATTCTTGGAATTGATTCACGAATGCATCTTCTTCTACCATAAACGCTGGCACAGTAGCATCATTGATGTTAGATCAGTTAGAGGGACAGACTGCAATTCAGATCATCATCTGGTCAGGGTGAAAATCAGACAACAGCTATCGCTTATGAGAGGAACAAACGCTAAAGATGATTCTGTAAAATATGAATTAAAAAACTTGGAAAAATTATGAAATGCTGCAAGAATACCAAATCAAAATTTGCTAATAGATTTGAAGTACTGGAATCTTCAGATGACAATGTGGCAAACGAAGAAGAAAACTGATATATAAATAAGGAAGGGAAGGCTTATAAAGAGCAGAACTATTAAATTGTCAAGCATCAGAAAAGCATTGGTTGTTTTTAAAAAAAGAGGCGCACAACAAAACAAGAAATGGTTTTTGATGAGGAATGTGCCGACATTGTAAAAGAAAAGAAAGCTAGCAAAAAATCTAAAATGGTTACACGAGCCAAATGAGGGTGTAAATTTAGAGCAATTGGGTAGTGTTAGACGGCAGGAAACCACCAAAGTTACTAAAGAGTAAGAAGAGGGGAATATTTTATGGAGAGAAGATTAATGATCTTGAAATTAATGCAAAAATAGGAAACTTAGAGAATTATATCAGGGAATTAGTATAGAGAAGAAAGGGTTTCAGGCTAGAACAAACATAATTCGGAATGAAAATGGGGATATGATTGCAGATTCCAAGAGTATATTAAATAGATGGAAAAGTTATTTTAATCAGCTATTAAATGTACATACAGAACAGGACATTGAGGAGGATAAGTTACAGACAGCAAGAAATGCTAGTCGCAGAGCCAAGTGCATTAGAGGTTGAAATGGCAATTGAAAAATTGAAGATGTATAAAGCATCAGGTTCAGATGAGATCCCAGCAGAACTGATAAAATCAGGGGGAGAAAAATTGATGGACAAGATACGCTGGTTGCTTAGTATGATTTGGGAAAAAGAAGCTCTTTCAGATGAATGGAAAGAATCAATTATCGTACCAATTTATAAGAAAGGAGATAAAACTGATTGCAACAACTATAGGGGCATCTCATTACTTTCAACTTCGTACAAAATTCTAACAAATATATTAGTAAGCAGACTTACTCCCTATATTGAAGACATTCTAGGAGATCATCAATGTGCATTTAGAAGAAACAGGTCTACAACAGATCAGATTTTTAGTATAAGACAGATTTTAGAAAAGAAATGGGAATATAATGGTACTGTACATCAACTATATGTAGACTTCAAAAAAGCATATGATTCAATTAAGAGGGAGAAGTTATATAGTATCCTGCTGGAGTTCGGAATTCCCAAAAAGTTAGTTAGACTTACACGAATGTGTCTAAATGGCTCAACGAGTAGGGTGCGTGTAGGCAAACAGTTTTCAGACACTTTTGAAATCCAGAATGGGTTGAAGCAAGGAGATGCACTATCTCCTCTACTATTTAATTTTGTACTAGAGCATGCCATTAAATCTTTAGAGAATGAGGAAGGCTTACAACTGAATGGTATTAATAAGCTGTTAGTTTTTGCTGATGATGTAGTATTGTTGGCCGATAGCGAGGATATACTAAAGGACAACACGCACACACTATTGAGTAACACTAAGAAATTAGGACTGGAAGTAAATATCAGTAAAACTAAATATATGGTCACAGGTAGAAATACATTATATAATGGAAATGGACAGCTAATGACAAATGAGGGAAATTTTGAGGAATTGGCTGAATTCAAATACCTAGGAACAATAATCACAAATAGGAATGAGATGCACAAAGAAATTAAACATAGGCTCAATTCTGGAAATGCGTGCTATTATGCATTGCAGAGACTTTTGATGTCCCAACTCCTTTCAAAAAACGTTAAGCTGAAAATATATAAAACTATTATTCTACCAGTTATATTATATGGGTGCGAAACATGGACTCTTACTTTAAGGGAGGAAAGGAGATTACGAGTATTTGAGAATAAAGTTCTTAGGAAAATTTTTGGACCAAAGAGAGATGAACAGACAGGTGAATGGAGAAGACTACATAACAATGAACTACATGGTCTTTATAGGAAGCCAGATATAATAAGAACAGTTAAGTCTCGTAGACTGCGATGGGCAGGACATGTTGCACGTATGGGGAATGAAAGACGTGCATGGAAGCTTCTTGTAGGAAAGCCAGAGGGAAAACGCCCAGTTGGTAGACCAAGAATGAGGTGGGAGAACAACATTAACTATGATTTGAGGGAAGTAGATTATACAGGGAATAATTGGAAAGCATTAGCTCAGGATAGGGATGTATGGAGAGCTTATGTCCGCGCGGCCATGAACCTACGGGTTCGATAGTGCCAGTAAGTAAGTAAGTATGCATCTTCTACCATTCTTCATGGAGAATGTATTCTATTTATGGAGAGAGATACGTTTCTGAAGTCTTGAATTTTGTTATCTTCATCCTATATATTTTTACTATTATTTGCCTATAATGTGAAGGTATATACAGACGATATACAGATAAATCCTAACTGCTTCCAAGTACTCATTAATGTGATGTGGAATCACCATTATTCTTTAAAATAGCTGCAAATATCCTTGGAATTGATTCATGCAAGTTATGAATGCAAATTGTAACATTCTTCATGGAGAATGTCTTATATCGATAGAGATCGAAATCTAGTCCTCATTATAATTTCCAATTCACACATCACTGCCTCCTTTATGCTTCTTAAATCAGTCTTTAATACAATCATCAATGTGAGTAAGGACATTGTCATCTTAAAATATAACATTGCCAGTGGGAAACAATGTATGTACCATTGAGTGCATTTAATCACCTAAAATTACCTTATATACATTAATAATCTCTCTGCCATTCACTGTGACAATAGGGCCTACAGAATGCAAGAATATTGGTGACCACGCCATGTTTAATTGTAGGCACTAAGCAGTCTGATTTGAGAACTTCTTTTGATGCTTTCCAGACATATATCATACCAGTAGTATGGAAAAGTATGAATGGTTACTTATCAGACAATGTAACATTTTTCCACCCATCAGCAGTCAAGGACTTATGTTCACAACATTAATGTTTTCGCTTTAGGGGCCTATTGCAGTTCTGACTTTAATCATTGGTTTAATAATTGCTGCTCTACGGTAAATATAGGCCTATAATTATTTATGCATCTCTTTCTTCACTGTTCTTAAAGTAATTGGTTCCTTTAAATATACAGCACCCACTTTATCTATAGCAGGTTTATAATTTTATGACAATTATTTTCAGACCTCTCCTGATTCTTTCATTTAGTTGCTGTTTCCGAACACTACTTCTTTGCAGAAGATGTTTTAATTTTATACAAGCATGCAGAAAGCGTGCCTCTTGAAATCACTGAACAGTTTGGTGTTTCAGTCACTCCAACTATCAGGACATCAATAGTTTGCCTTTTGTTTTTTAAAGTCAGTGGTCAGATATTGTAATTCGCTACAAATGCTTGTGCAGTTAAGTACAGTGCTCGGTTCAGGGTAAATACCTTAAAGAAAATAATGAATTTCTGACAATATCTGCAGGTTACCCATTATCATGAAAATAAATGTACCAGAAAAATGGAGATTTTCATTATTTTGTCTATCCCCGTCAAAAGAGCAGTATTACGTATTAAATCTAAAGCATAAGGAATAGACAATATAACAATAACTCTCCTGCAATAAATAATTGGCATTATTCTCCCGACAATAACCCACATTTTTAATGCCTCTATAATGACCGGGACTTATCCTAGACACTGGAAAATGGCTCTAGTTCGTCCAACACCGAAATCAAACACTCCCACAACACTCGATGATTATAGACCAATTAATATTCTTCCCTGTTTGTCTATAGCACTGTAACATATAATACATTCACAGTTAACAGACTACCTCACTACATATGACTTACTTGATGAGCATCTGGTTTTAGAATGGGACATCATATAAGCACTGCACTACTTATTTATTTAGATTTATTTATTTAGATTTATTTAGCCTGGTGGAGTTAAGGTCATGTGGCCTTCTCTTCCACTCACCAGGACAAACATATGTTACATATAAATACAAAAAATTACCATAATAGTCATACTAAACAATTTATTATCTTGTCAAATTTAATAATAATGAAAATAATGTCTAATAATGCAATAAAATGAAATACGATTAAAATTAAATTAATGATAGAATGAATACAGAAAGGAATAACAGCTAGAATCACTATATATAAAAATAAAAAAGAGAAAAAAATACAAAGAAAGTAATAAACTATAATGAATTAATCTATGCTTATTATACAAGGCATTAGGTAAATATATTAACAAATCTTAAATCTATTTATATTAAATAATGAAAAAACAAATTATTAATTTTAAAAAGTAATATTAGTGAGTTGTTTCTGTTAGTAATTTTATGTCCAATTAGTTTATGAAAGATGGTAAAGTTTGGCAGTCTCTGACATAGGGTGGAAGGGAATTCCATGTTCTAGCAAGATGATTTGTAAAAGATTTCGAATAATAGGTAGTATGATGAGGAGGGATATAAAGGACACTGTGCTCAAGGGATCGGGTATCTGATTTATGTGTACCAGAGAATCTAGTGACGCAGTGTGATAAATAATAAGGTAATGATGTGTGTAATATTTTATAGAGAAGGCATAGGGAATGGATGGTTCTACAATCTTGTAGACGAAGCCATGACAGTTGTTCCAGGGATGGTGCAACGTATCAAATCTGCGTATACCACAAATGAAACGTATGCAAGAATTATGAACACGTTGAAGTCTTTGTGTAAGAACAGTATTTAGGTCAGTAAAAAGAGTATCACAATAATCAAAATGGGGCATTGCAAGTGTTTCTACTAACATTTTCTTCAGAGTAAACGGTAAACAATTTCTTATACGATTTAATCAGTGTATTATTGAGAAGATAGTTTTGCAAATGTTATTTATTTGTTTATTCCAAATTAAATTTTTATCCATAAATACTCCTAGATTTTTTACTGTCTCGCTATAAGGGATTTGAACCCCATTAAGTGACACATGTAATACTGTATTTGTGTTAATTGAGGATAATAGTCTCTGATGACCCATAATGATTGCTTATGACTATCTAGGATTTAATTGAAGTCCATATTTCTCTGTCCATGGCGTTAGAACGAGTCAAGGTCCTCATTAATTTTGGTTACCGCGTCATTTAAAGAATATTTGTCTGAGTGAAAATAGATCTGCATGTCGTCCGCAAATAAATAATGTTTGCAATATTTTAGGGAGTCAGATATGTCATTTATATAGATTGAAAAAAACAATGGGCCGAGCATCGAACCCTGTAGAACTCCAGCTTTACGGTAGGTCCAAGAAGAGCGTAATGTAGAATGTCCTACAACATATTGCTGGCGCTCGCGAAGGTAGGAGTTGAACCATTGCGTGACACTGTCAGAAAGTGAGAAGTTTTTTTTAGTTTAAGCAACAATAAGTCCAAATCTACCGTGTCAAATGCTTTACTAAGGTCAAGTAGTGTAAGAATAGTAAGTTTTCGATTATCAGATGCTTCGCGTATATCTTCACATATATTTAGTAGAGCAGTATTTGTATTGTGTACTGTCCTGAAGCCTGATTGGTATTGATCTAAAAGGTCGTGTTCAGTTAGGTAGTCAGTCAGTTGTTGATGGACTAATCGTTCCAAAGCTTTTGAAAGGATAGGTAAAATACTTATGGGTCGAAAATCGTTAGGAGTTAAGGGAGTTTTTACTTTCGGGAGTGGGCGTACAATTGCTTGCTTCCATAATGTGGGATATATAGAGGTTTGTAGTGAGGAGTCGAAAACATGAGTTATGGTAGGTAGTATAACGTCGATTATTTTGTTAAGTAGAGTGATATTTATACGGTCAGTACCTTCTGCTTTTGTTTTTATTCGTTTGAGAGTTTTCTTTACGTCATTTTATGTAAGATATGAGAAATGGAAATGTTCTCTGTCTGGTGGATTTGCCAGTAGTAGTTTACTTATTGTCTGTGTTTTGTCTTTAGGAGTAAAGAATGTGCTTGTAAAATGGTTATTGAGCGTGTCCAGGGAAACAGGAAACACCCATTTTATTCAGATTTTTCCAAATGTCTGGGTTATTGTTATTAGGTTCAGTAAGGCTGTATTGACATTGTAGGGGACATAAGAGACTCCATGAATCAAAGCAAACTCACCGCAATAGTCCTACTCGACTACAGCAAAGCCTTTCACACAGTAGATACAGATTTAATGCTAGCGAGACTAAAGACACTACATCTGTCGGAAAGCTGTCTTGATTGGTTTAGTTCTTACCTCACTAATCATCAGAAATCAGTTTCTGTTAAAACTCGCATTTCTTCCTGGTGCTTGGTGAGGAAAGGGGTACCTCAAGGCGGCGTCCTTGCCCCTCTTCTCTTCTCAATTTATATTAAAGACGTGGCCAAGAAACTAAAAACTGCAAGCATCATTTTTACGCCGACGACTAACAGATTTACACACACAATAGGCCTGAGGAAATTAACGAATACATTGACAAAGTAAACACTGACCTCAGACATATATCTTTATGGTCCAGACAATTTGGGCTAAAACTAAATGTAAAAAAAACACGAGAAATAATTATCGGACATCCAAGACTATTAAACTCCATAAACAATAACAATATGCCGGCTATCATGTTAGATAACGAACAAATTTTTTATGCCGACGTCGTTAAAAACTTGGGACTTCACTTAGATTCTAATTTAAATTGGAATACCCCAAATAAAACAAACATCTACAAAGAACTTCTCCATAATGCATTCCCTAAAGCGTCTGAAAAACTTTCTTTCTACAACTCTTAAAATAATTTTAATTCAAACTGTAGTGATGCCGCATTTTGACTATTGTGACGTTCTACTAACTGACATAAGTGACGGACTGTCGAACAAACTGCAGCGTGTCCATAATATGTGTATCAGATTCATATAATGTCCGAAAATACGATCAAATTTTTCCATTTTTTTCACGAATTGTCATGGCTACATCTAAAAGACAGAAGAAAATTACACTGTCTAATTCTCTCATTTAAGATCATACATACCTCTACTTCCAATTATTTATCATCTCGTTTCCAGTATCTATCCTCCAACCATAACTTTAACAGAAGATCACAACATAGTCTCTTGCTTAATATACCGCAACCATAGGACATCACATCATTCCATATCATATACTATTTTCACTTCTCGCAACTGGAATTCCCTACCACAAGAAATAAGGGGCTGCCGGACATTGGCATATTTGAAAAAAAATCTAAATTTATATTTGCTCTAAACTCGACTTCACCATTACCCAGTTTAAGGTACATATGTTACTTGGTGTTTCTCGTATTATTTATCATATTTATACTATTATTATTAATGTTGTTATTATTATTATCATTATTATTATCATCATCATCATAAGTATTATTATTTTTATTATCGTATAAAATGTTGTTTGTGTATGAAATATACATTGCAACATTTAATATATTTTTAACTCTTTATAATTAGTATAGTGTATATCTATATTTGTCAAATATTTATTTGTATTTGTGCTGGTTGAATGGAAGAGAAGACCTTATAGCCTTAACTCTGCCAGAATAAATAAAACAAATTATTATTATTATTATTATTATTATTATTATTATTATTATTATTATTATTATTAGTATTGCCCTCTGCAGGTTATATGTAAAATGACTGTCGTCCAAAAATACTTATTAACCGGTTATTCTCGCAACTTACAAAAATAATAACTTGATCTCAAATTTTTAATAATAATTATTTTAATAATATCAGCTTTCATAGTATTACGATATTTGAAACCGTATGTGCAGTATGTGAGTTCTCGCAGGCGAGCAATTTCTTAGGGCGACTGAGAAAATAAATTTAATGTACAATTTAAAAATAATTACTCCTGACTTACTATTTATAAAATTTACAAAAAATGCGTGAACTAATGTCCGTTAATTTAATGTAATTTATTTCTGATTTTATTTGTGACGAAATAATAAAGAAATGTTTATATTTAGCGGATTTGATGCACATTTGAATTTATTTTATAAACAGAGTGTTAAAAAATGTGAACAGTTTCAGTATCCATCCATCAATAAAATCACTTATGGATTGTTTCCAATGTTTGAATAACATTCGTTACGTCTGTACTATATATTGAGCTAGTTGAGAAATTTAATGATTAAGAAATCCATAGAGAAACTTAAGTTTGCTTCACTAAAATGTTCAATTCATTCAAAACTCCAACTCCAAGCGCGACAGGCCTAGAAGGCCCTTGGCCTACCATCCGGCTGCTGGCCTCGCGTCCAAATGTGTTAAACACTTATTGTAGCTACCCAAATTCCTCACGATGCTGGGTGGGCACCGGTCTCATACTGGCCGAAATTCTATGATAAAATTTCTTCCCCCATGGGGACTTGAACCAGTGCTAGTTCCGTAGCTCTGCGCCAAGGCTACGGCGCGGGACCCTTTATGTATCCGACTTCACTACCTTTCCTAGCGTAAATATCGCATCCTTTGCTGACGATACGTGTCTGTATTATCAGACACGTTCCCGATCTGTACCGTTCCACATTCGTGTGGTCCAATCAGCCCTCAACATTGTACAATCCTATTTGCGTCTGTGGAATATTAAACTAAATGCAAACAAAACACAATTTATTGTATATTGACTTAGGCTTTCACGGCCGGAGTTACTATGATGATCTTGTAGAAGATTTCTTCTACAAGATCATCATACAATTTGTTGTGTTTACTAAAACCCGCAGGCGCACTCCTGCTCGACATACCTTGGGAACTCATCGACTCTGTCCTGAGACTTCTGTCAAGTATCTAATCCATTTGAATTCCAAGCTTACGTTCAAAATTCATATTGGACATTTAAAACATAAAGATAACGCTGCTATTGCACTTTTATATCCATTTTCAAGTCGCCTACGCTATCTACCTGGATCATGCTAACTTTATATAAAGCTGTGATCCGCAGCATGTTGCTATATGGATGTGAAGCTTGGAGTATCCTTGCTGATTGCAACAAAAAGGAAGTTCAGATAATCCATAATAAGTGTCTCAAAATTATATTTTCGGCCCCGCTATACACGAGGATCGCAGAGCTGCACAATTTGGCACAAATGCCTTATATTGGTGATTACAATTGAACATAGAATATCTGATATGCCCAATCATATAATGAATCATGATAATCCGATTGTTCGCAATATAGGGTGTATGCTACAGCGACGTTCTGTACACCGAAACATATTTACCAGACCCCTCGATGATGGTCCACCATCATGTGATGAGTGCTGGATTCCAGCTAGAGTAGTGTGGCTCACTCCGCGCCACCGGATTTCGGATTCTCTGCTTGTCCGGCTGCGCGGTTTATGATGACCCTGCTCTGGTGAGGAATCATCCTCATGCCATCCATACCTGCTACGATATTACGGCTAAACATATACGCCGCGAGATACGCAAACCTAAACCCGTTCCCAAAGAAGCGGCACGCTGGGCAATGCCTGTCATTGCCACCTCTCAGTCAGCCAGTCAGTCAGTCAGGCCCAGATGTTTGAATCCGAGATTTGGTAAAAACGAATTCAAGACTATCTCCTGAGTTGATGTAATTCTTATTTATAGCGCAATAAATCCTCATAATTCAATAGGAATTGGTAATAAAATGATATATAGCTTATAAATATAATTTCAGGTTCAGGTCATTATTTGTAGCGACTTTGGAATAATTTTGTTTGTTACCCGAAGAAAGAAATATTTAACCTATTATTTGTTATAGGCCAGATATTTTTTCAAGTTAATGAAGTCTGCTACAGGTGTAGCATCCTATATATTTACACCTCTTATTATTACTTAATGCCGCCAGCTTGACATTCTGATATTCTCTACTGACATTGGCGTGTTGTAACCCACTTCTGAAGGGTTACCATGCACAAATGATATGATATGATGCCTTAATCTAATGAGGTGAATATAATTAATGATGATAATGGCCAGATGTTGTTCGGGGATGATTTGAGCCTTAAAGGTTCCTGAAATTTGTCTTAAAGACGAGGAAAAATCCCGAAAAAAAGAACATCACCCAGAAAACTTTCCCGACCAGGGTCGAATCCTGGCCCATTGCGTGACAAAGCAGCACGCTACCTCGAGACCACAGCGGTGGACAACCTGAATATATTGTTTCCTGATTTTCCTCATTTATCAAGAAAACAGCTGGGTAAGATTTCATTACCACCGCTATTACATAAAGAGTTCTGGAAAATAAATAAGTCAACTTTTTGAACCCAGGAAGCTTGTCCACAGCGGTGGACTTCACCAATTAATATGTGAGATTGATGTTTCTAGATTTATTTAGATAATTGCACTATATGGGGAAAATGTATGCTTGCTAAGAGGATTATGTAAAGGTAGGGTTCAATGTAATGCACACAATTGCACTATATGGGGAAAATGTATGCTTGCTAAGAGGATTATGTAAAGGTAGGATTCAATGTAATGCACACAATTGCACTATATGGGGAAAATGTATGCTTGCTAAGAGGATTATGTAAAGGTAGGGTTCAATGTAATGCACACAAATATAGCGAAATTTAGTCTGCTCTTTTGGGTTAATTGTCAAGAATCAATTTACCTGTGTAATTGTTTTATATTGAACGTTTTCCCGTTTTAAGTATTTTTTTGTGCTTCGTAGCACATTTTTTCCTAGCATCCTGAGATAGTCAAGCGTCAGTTAAGATTTATTTCCAAGCGATTTTAACCCTTAAATTGGTAAGACACTGACGTCTCGTGTCTGTTATTTAAAAAGGAAATCATGTATAACTGTTATTATTAGGTATATTGTGTATTTTAACAAAACTAAGTAATTTCTATTCATGCGTTTTCTTCTGTTTTATTATAAACTACTAATACCCGGCGTGCGCTGCTACGCCTAAAAAAATAAAAATTAATGTACTTTTATGTTTAGTTGAATAAGTAAAAGGAAAAATAATTATAAATTTATTATTTTTATAGGTACCCCATGCTGATTACCCGACATTGCCCGGGTATCTACTTATCCCAATCTTCTTGATATAAATGAGCTGAAATATGAAAACTAATGTGTTTTATGTTTAGTTAGATTAGTAAAAGGAAAAATTTATATTGTAATTATTTTTAGATACCCCATGCTCTTTACCCGGCGTTGTCCGGGAATCTACTCATCCAAATCTTCTTGGCATAAATGAGCTGAAAGACGAAAATTAATGTACTTCTTATGATTAGTTGAATAAGTAAAATAAAAATAATTATAAATGTATATATAAATTATATATCATAATTATTTTAAGATTTCCTGTGCTGATTACCCGGGTGTCTGCCTATCTCGATCTACTTGGCATAAATGAGCTAAAAGACAAAATTCGTTATTGTGAGTTTTCCATAAAAGAATACCCGCCATGTGCTGCTATGCTTGCACAGCAATCTACGTACTTGTCTCGATCTTCTCGGCATCAACAAAAGACAAAAATGGTTACTGTGAGTTATCCGTAAGATATAAACATATGCTGTCGCAGACTTTTTTGTAGAGCTTTTTGAGATATTCAATTCTGTGTACATTAATTTTATGTATTTGTTATGGTTTAGGCAGCGTAAGCCATTTAAGTGTCCAAAGAGCTATTTTTTTCAAGTTTTCCACTATAAAGGGCGATTTTTAAGGGTGTAGTAGTTGAGTGTCACAACTATCTTATAACCTATGTTCATCCCGGGAATCTCGTGAACATAAAAAAAAAATCGATGAACGAATCAACGGTATGGCCGCGCATAAAGCACGAAGGAACAAACAAACAAGCAAACGTTCATTTTTATATATTAGGCCTATATATTAAATTAATTAAATCAGTTGTTGTATCCTATAGGACAAATTGCCAATTTAAGGGTTAAATCACAGATAATTAAAAAAAGAAAGAAGTTGTTTACTAGAGGGGATAAACAATTTCTCAGAATTTAAATTTTAAAATATAAGTTTAAACAATGGAATATTCATATTAACGTCGGTCGCGGTGGGCTAGTGGTTATTTTCTATGCCTCTAATTCCGAGGGACGCGGGTTCAAACCCGGCCGATCGATGGATTTTTGGAATGAAAAATAAGGGAGAAGTCCTCCGGGAGGGACTTAAACCGTGGATCCATAATGTAAAGATTTTCAAGCTCGTAAAAGAACAGCAAGCCAGGATAAAGAGACCTGTATGCAAAATTTCTATCCAAGTAATAGCCTATCTTAATTACACACTAGGAGTCTCATTGTGATGAAATGCTGGCCCAATGTCACTCACTGACATTTGTGGGTAAATATGTTTAATTAAATTAGTTTGGTTAGAACATTTGCACTAGGGAGCACACAAATCCTCATACAGGGAAGTAAGGGGTATGTAGATTGATTCCAACTCCAAGGTGCGACAGACCTAGAATGCCCTTGGCCCACCAACCGGCTACTAGCCTCATATCCACATGTGTTAATCACAAAGGTAGACGATCATCCAGCCAGAGTAGAGGTGATATGTAGTCAGCATATCGGGTCCCTCAGACGTTTTCTCAACCTGGACCCGCTACTTACCGTAGCTACCAAATTACCTCACGATGCTGGGTGGGCACCGGTCCCATTTTGGCCGAAATTCCATGAGAAAATTTCTTCCTCCATAGGGACTCGAACCAGCGCAAATCTCGTAGCTCTGCGCCAAGACATGTTGCCTTAAACACTCGGCTACGGCGCGGGACTATGTAGGTAGGTAATTATAATGTTTGGAATATGATAAAATTAACCTTTTCAGTTAATTTTCCCTTTGAATATTCCTTTTTCACTTTCACAAATAATTCTTAAATATTTCTCAAGTCAAATAGAATTCTCTTTTTACTGCAAATCTCATCTGCTATTGTAATAGTGACTTTTTTCAGTAAAATATAATACATACATTTACAATGTCACGGCCAATTGTATCGTTTGTGCCTATTTCTCTTTCATGATTAAAGAACGATGTATAAATGAATAAACAAATGTATAAACGTTCATTTGAGTATTTATTAAACAGAACATAGAGAACACATTACATTTCAATTAAGACTGATTTATTTGTTTAGATAATCAAATACTGAACTAAAATATAATTACTTTAAAAGTCATAAAAATAATTATCAATTTTTACCTTTCAATCTCTATTCATTTGTTTTAGGCGCATGTAAGTGTGCGAATTATTAAGATTATATCATTTTGGTTACTACACAGAAGATAAATTATAATAAAATGAGTGTCTTATGGTTGGCAATTGATCTTGGGAAGTGGCAATGGTTTTTAAGAAGAGTTATGAAGTACGTTGATTTTGTGGGTTTTCATGGTCATTTTTAGAAAATATTCCTTTAAAGTGGGTAGTTGCTCATCAGAAATGATCTTAAAGACACGTTTTACTATATCTCGCTGTGCTAAATATGCTACAATACTGAAAAAATCATTATAATCTAGAAAACAAAATAAACAAGAAGGCGTTATGTTACTTACTAAAATATATATATATATATCATTCGCACGCTTGAACGTATGGATGCACGCAAGCACCCATAGACACAATTACAAGTTACCCCTATATAGTATGCAGCTCATTTAGCAGTACAGTTGCGCTAGTTGTTAACCTTTAAGTAGTCGCGGAATTTACATTTTAAAACCCATTGATAAACAATACACGAATATATGGATTTGGTAATATTGAGTGAATGGTAGAAGATATATAATTATCATAAATAATGCCAAAATTAATTTCCAAATTATCGATAAATTCACGATGTCACGAAGTGAGGAGTGAATTTGTCTAGAGAATTTGGAAATCAAGAGTGGCATTTGTTAGGACTATTTAATGAATAAAATTAAGCTCTTTACTCACAAATCATTATTTAAATATAATTATTTAAAAATATTTATATATTTAATGTAAACGGCGATGTTTGAAAACAAATGAGAAATTATTATGTTTCATTTGTCATCACTGCAACCAGATCATATTATTTATCGCCAAAGGATTGCAATATTGTAAGAATGCACCCTAGTGGAGAAAAAAATGAAACACATAAAACTGTTTATAATCAAGATATTAATTAATTTATGATGTCCTGTGATGTAAATATGTCAATTATATTTTTTCTGGAACGTAAATTCCTAGGTAATAATTCGTTTAAGAAAGTGTAAACCGTGGTTTCTTTTTTTTTGTGGTATAATCAATTGCTACAATTTTTTTATATTATATCCCGCAAGCAGTACCTGTTTGCATTAGTGCACTATATATACAATCTGGTAGCCACTGCATTCTAGAATTCTTACATCTTAATATATACATTGTTATATTCAACGTATTTCTTAGAGAGTCAGTCACTGCAAAATAATGCTATGACCTATTTAGAATGTTAAAAAGGAGGAACTTGATTTTAAAGTGATACAATTAAATTGATAAAATCAAGGTGAAAAACGACTGTGATTGGTTGTAAATCAAAATTCATTTGAAATGTGATTGGTCATTGACTGCCATTTGGGACATGAGTTAAATAGTCATGAGTAATGCCACGAGTGTTTTCCAAATTATCGATAAATTAATGAGTCACGAAGTTACGAGTGAATTTATCTAGAGGATTTGGGAATCAAGGGTGGCATTTGTTAGGACCATTTAACGAATAAATTTAAGCTGTTTACGCACAAATCATTATTTAAATATATTTATTTGAAAATATGTGCATATTTATTGTAAACGAAGATGTTTAAAAACAAATGAGAAACGTTTGTTTACGTTTCAGTTGTTCATCACTGCAACTTGATCATATTATTTATTGCTAAATATGATCGCAATATTGTACGAATGCACCCTAATGGAGAAAAAATGAAACAAATTTAACTGTATATTATAGCCAACATTACAGATTATTAATTATTTTTAGGAAACAACTCAGTAAAATCACTATTTTAAAACACAATTATGGAACACATAATTATCAAAAATGAGTAGTTCGAAGGAATCTGTTCATTATTTGCAATATTCAACGTATTTATTTGAGAGTCAGTCACTACAAAATAATGCTCTAACATGTTCAGAATATTAAAAAGGAGGAGCTTTCTTTATTTTGGTAAACTGAATTCAATAAATAGCGAGGTGAAGTACGGCTATCATTGGTTGTAAAACAAAATTCATTGAAACGTAATTGGTCACTGACTCTCATTTGGGGAATGAGTTAACTAGTCATTATAAGTGAAAACATGATCGGATAATGTAAATGGATATGAAATTTGACTTTTTTTTTTCAAAGAAAGGAAATATATTTTCATTTTACAGTGCGCACGGGCATGTCTGGCCGGACGTGTATATTATGTTCCATATATAAAAAAAGAATATGTAAACAAATACATATATGACTACACACCTATACTCATACATAAAAAAACTCGGTATTCTGGGTCGAGTGCCTGATATTCCAGTCAGCACATTAGAAAAAATGTATGGAGCGATGGTAAGGCCAGTAATGCACTATTGTAGTGAGATTTGGGGTTTCCAAAGAACGGAAATACTAAATAAGGTATATACGCATTTTCTAAAGTATATTACAGGACTTAGTAAGGCCGTCTCTAACTGTGGAATTTTATATGAATTCGGGTCATTCCAGGACGACATTAACTGTAAAATTCGTGTACTCAAATACTGGTTGCGAGTAATCCAAGGTGAACAAACAATGCTTAGAGCAATTTGTTACGACCACCAAATTAAAAACATAGATATTAAATTTTGGGCAGACGAGGTTAGGAGAGAACTCCAAAAGATTGGGATGGGCTGGATATGGGAAAAAGGGACTGAAAATCGCAAGAACGTGTGGAGAAAAATAAGGAGGAGGTACTTAGATATAAACCAACAAGATACTTTCGCCGAATGTACAGGAAAACGCTCACTGTGTTTACAAAGAGACCTAAAACACGTCTGGGGAAAAGAATCGTATATACTCAACCTAGGATTTAAGGAGAGATCAGGGCTTGCTTGGTTTAGGCTAGGGGCATGGAAATTTCTAAAAATTAGCGACGATCACGATATGCGAATATGTCCAATGTGTGGGAAATTTGAAGATGAGATACATATATTAGGAAAATGTAATGATTTAGAATATTGGAGACGTCAGTTATTACCGGAAAGATTTCTAAATTCAAATCGGGAAAGATTGGCATGCTACGAGTTATTGGTAAATCCAGAAAATTGGATAAACGTCGGTAAATTTCTGGACAAAACGCGAAAAATAAGGACAACACTCATTCATGAATAATATATGTTATCAAAATGCAATACCATTAATTATTAACAATTATATATAAATAATTAGTGTATAATGCTATTGTGTTATTATTTAATTGTAATATTATTATTGTGTTTTTCTTTATGTAATTGTAATGTTATTGCTGTTTCTGTTGTTTATTTTTCTTTACACTAGTACCACTTATTACTTTATTGTAACGGACTGTCAACAGCACGTACGGCTTACTGCCCGTGCGACCCATATTTGTAAATAATATTGTAAATATCTTACTTTTGTCTAATAAAGTCCTACTACTACTACTACTACATAAAAAAAAGAACAACAGTTTTGAGACGGGGAGCTTTTCAAATGAATTGTCCTGCATCCTGTTTACAGGGGTAAGGGTTAAGTTAATAATCCGGGCAAATACCTCGATAACTCTCTTCTGCCGGTATTTTGAAAAATGTATTGTCTTCTTCTTCTTATTGCAAACCCATGTTTCCCTTAACAGAGATTTAGGCGCTCTCCCCCTACAGGGAAGAATTTGAACCATACTAACTAATTTAGTTACACTTGTTTTCGTATAGATGTCATTTGAGTGGTCCGTGGTCAGCGTTCCTTTATTGCACCGTGCTTTGTAACAGGCTAAAAAAATGGGTACATGAAAATGATAAAATCTCAAAATATCAAGTCGGGTTCAGAGAAGGCTTCAGGACGGTGGACAATAGCTTTGTCCTGATAACTGAAATTTGTAGGTTGTTTGATTGTCAAACGAGGCAGGTTACATTGTGCTTTTGTAGATCTACAAAAAAAGCCTCTGACTCTGTTGGATAATGTTGCAGAGGAATACAGAGAAGAATGAAAAATTGTCATAATTGAAAGTATAATTGATGCAGGGAGTACTAGAATAAGGCTCTGTAAAAAAAATAATTATACCAGTAAATAAATAAATAAATAAAAATAATTTAACATATACTTACTGATGTGCGGAACATTGTAGGAAATGTGAATCCAGGGCTAAGTCCGTCCACGTTTATATTAAATGGCGAAGCGTTGATATTCCTCAAAGTCTTCATCAATGAGAGCAATCCTACGCTGGTAAGCGTTACAGCTACCACGGACCATACCCCTTTTCCAGCGCATTTGTCCATTATTTCCCAAGCTCCTTTCCAATGGGAAATGCAAGCAATCCCGAACACCCAAGTGTACACTCGACAACATACGAATAATAACACAGGTTTCAACGAAAAGAACTTTTTCTCCTTCTTGCTGAATAGTTCCTGAAGCAAATCTTTGAAGAGGGCAAATATTAAATGTAAAATTGTCCCGAGAAGAAAGCTCGCCCAACACGGGACTTTGTAATATTCTGATAGCATCCATGTCCCTCGCCACTGACCAATTACAAGTGGAGATACTAAAAGTGTCGAAACAAAAAAGTCGACTGTCGCTAAAGCTTCTAAATCAACTTTTATCACAGCAATTAAAGTTCTATCTGGACTAGAAGGTGATTTCTTCGGAGAATCCGAATTAATAGATGTTAATACTGGACTGTAGTCGACCAGATGTTTAGGAAACTTCATTGTCACATTTGCATTGTCGTTATTTAAACCTTTCATTATGTTTTAAGCCAAATTTGCAGTCTTGTTGAAGGTATCTTACTTTTTATATGATTGTAATTAAAAATGTATAATCTTGAAACAGGAGATCAGGATTGTAATTTCTTCAATCACTCAGTCAGGTTTCTTATGAGGAACAGGCCACATAAATGCAGCTTCTGTAACAAAGAGTATGGTTTGCAAATATGGTTTGCAAAATTATATTGATATGCATTTATTTTCATCAACATTAAATTATTGCACAATGATTATAACAATGATTTACAAAGTGGTGTGTCCCGGAATATCGAGTGATATAATGTCTCAATACTTTTAAATGTCATTATGAACAACCGATGAGATTACTGTTTAAATTCGAAAATTAATGAGTCATTTTTTAACATCTTACCTCATATTTTATATTTCTTCAAACACAGGAACTAGTTTTCGAGAGAAGGATCTCTCTCATTTCAACCGACATTATGACTACCGGATTTTCGTTGGAATCTCATCAATAACGTTGCCATCTGGTTTTGATTTGATGAACTTTGAGATGAGGTCACGTTCATCAGGAATCTCGAAATTCATGGATCTAAATTTTTTCTTCTGAATATATATCTTCTCCCAAATTGTCAATTCTAAAGGTTTTTCCAAATGTTTTAAAAGAAGGGCTTCTTTTTCAATTTTATGATTCTCCAATAAACTATGTACTGGAATAGCTGATTTTTCAATTTCACCATTTTTAATATTTCTGAAGTGTTCCTTAGTGCGAGTGTCCAAATTTCTTTTTGTTTTTCCTATGTATACTTTATTGCAGTCCTTACAATTAATTTGATAAATTCCAGATTTTTTGCTACCTGTGGTGTTAAATTTATTATTAGTTATTAATAATTTTTCAAGAAATTCAATATTACATTGGCACCGATAAATAAATTTAGCTTTGGTAATCTATCAATGCAACTTTGCATTGATAATAATGTTTTCACCTTCAATGAAAAATTTTACAAACAAATCTCAAGTCTGGCTATGGGTAACCCACTTTCACCATTTTTGTCAAATTTATTTATGGGTTATTTAGAGTCTCATATCACCAATGTTTATCCCTAGACATTCAAATGTTGGTATAGATATGTAGACGATATTTTCTCTGTGATAAATTCTAAATATATTGAAGATGCATTGAAATTACTCAACCTTCAAGATGGAACTGTAAAATTTACTATGGAATTGGAAAAGGATAAACAAATCCCATTTTTGGACCTTTACTTAATAAGGAATGAACTACAAGGAAAAATTGAATTCAATATATATATATATATATATATATATATGAAAGATACTCATACAGACAATTATATAAAATCTTCAGGTTTTAATCATATTGCGCATACACATGCAATTTTCAACAGTTTGATATATAGATTATTAAATGTTCCATTAAATGAAGAAGATTTTAAGAAAGAATACAATCATATTTTAAACATAGCCAATTTAAATAGTTTTGGAAAAGACATAATTGTAAATAAATTAAAGAAATTCAGACAACAAAAAAGATTAAAAGAATACATTACCCTGCAATCTGATTCAAAGAAAGGAAAACAATTTAAGAAAATTACGTATCATCCTGAAATACATAACAAATTTCAAATTTTTTTCAAGAAATTCAATATTACATTGGCACCGATAAATAAATCCTTGGTAATCTATTAAGAACAAATAAGAAATTGAACACCCCAGATAGCAAAAAATCTGGAATTTATCAAATTAATTGTAATGACTACAATAAATTATACATAGGAAAAACAAAAAGAAATTTGGACACTCGCACTAAGGAACACTTCAGAAATATTAAAAATGGTGAAATTGAAAAATCAGCTATTGCAGCATATAGTTTATTGGAGAATCATAAAATTGAAAAAGAAGCCCTTCTTTTAAAACATTTGGAAAAACCTTTAGAATTGACAATTTGGGAGAAGATATATATTCAGAAGAACAAATTTAGATCCATGAATTTCGAGATTCCTGATGAACGTGACCTCATCTCAAAGTTCATCAAATCAAAACCAGATGGCAACGTTATTGATGAGATTTCAACAAAAATCCGGTAATCATAATGTCGGCTGAAAACGAGAGAGATCCTTCTCTCGAAAACTAGTTCCCCGTGTTTGAAGAAACATAAAATATGAGGTAAGATTAAATAATGACTCATTAATTTACGAATTAAGAACCTCATGATGTTATTTCCCACATTTAACTATGAACTGTTTAATGTTAAAATAATAAAATATATACCTGCTATCTGAGTCATCCTTAACAAAGTAAAATTTTAGTTAAAAACTTGAAGGCCTTTCAGAACATGTTTTATCACCAGTATTTAGAAAGACACTTTTTAACTTCTGATGATGGATCGTGTTAAAAATATACTTTTTGACTGCTGATTTAATACATATTGCGAAATGTTTTCAAAGTTTCTACTTGGAATTTAACTTTGTTGAGAATGACTAAGGTTTCAGGTATATATTTTACTGTTTTCACCATGTATCTTTCCTGCCTCTCCATATAAGGTCTGCGGATTCGATCCTAGCCAAGGTTAATGACTTTTTAAAATGAAAATTCGAGAGACGGCTTCTTTAAGTAGCGACGTGCTTCATATTAATAACTCTCGGATATGATGCATATGATATATATATATATATATATATATTATATATATATATATATATTTTCCAGCAGAAGGAGTTATTTCACTGGGGAATAGGTTTAGCACATATGGCAGAATTTATCGAAAGTAAACTGACCTATCAAATATCGAAACAAATATGTAAGTTGTGTCACTACTAGGTTTAACTGAAATATATATTTTAAAGAATTCAGGTTATATAAAAAAAATGTTCTTTTAATATCATTGAAACAGCCAATAACAAACACAAGCATCCAAAATGGATCATGGACAACACTTGACCGGTGAAAGGTGATAGGGCGCGCACATATATATACTCATATATACACACACACACACACACACACACACACACACAGACACACAGAAACACACAACACACACACATACCACACAGAGAAACACATTACACAATTATTCAATTATAATTACAATATTGGCATATAATGTGCATTAATAAATATATTAATACAACAAATTAAAAACTAATAACTAATCTTACTGCTACAGGTTCATCCCACCAGTTCCAGAGAAACTGGCATCACCTGACAACTACAGATAGAACAGCAACAAGTGAAGAGTAAATTTTTTTTTTTTAAATGCACGTTGCCATTATTGTATGAATAATTGTAATAATCTGAAATGTACGCACATTATATTTAAATAAAGAGAAGCCTGGATGCCCTCTCAATGTAGAGTCATTCGAAAGCCGAACTTGGCAAGATCCCGCGTGATCGACTATTCCGATTGAGGTTTTAAGCGGTTTCCCTTAATCCAAAGAGCAAATGCTGGAATAAAACCCCAAAAGGTCCACTTCCGACTTCACTCTGCTAATTAACTTCAAATTTCAATTCAAACTTTAAACCGGGGCTAATGTATTTTAAAAGAACCCGGAGTTCTACCTATTAAGGAGAACCAAAATGGAACGCTCACCGCGAACACTTACGTGATGGCCGCAGAGCTTTCCATCTATCTATCTATATGGAAGCTTTATATTAAACTGTGAGGGCATAGGGAGACCAGAATTATCAACGGGGATTTTAATCTGATGGAGGATCCTCTCAGCTATCCGGGATGTTATATTTGTAATCGATATGGTATCACGTATCACAAGTGATTTTAAAGGATAAATGACATGATTTTGTAATTGCAAATTTACATGGTCTCACAGAAGATTAGAATGAAAAGATCATGAACGAATTCTATTAAGAATTAGAATGCATATTTGGTAGACTTTAGCAATGACATATGAAAATTGTTTAGGGTATTTTAATGCAAAGGGAGAACAAGAAGTTATAATCAGGCCAACAATAGGAAAATTTAGTCTGCATGGAAATAGTAACATCAAAGAAATTCATTGTAAAGACCACAACATTCTAGCATAAGGATATCCATAAATGAGCGTCTCCAGATGGCGAAACGCAAAACTAGATAGGTAATAGGCTGTATAAGTAGATAAACGCTAGCATTCTGGAATAATAGATGTTAGAGAGTTAGACTACAATTCAGATCACCATTTGGTCAGGGTGACAATCAGTGAAAAGTTATCGCTTATGATAAGTAGAACACTAAAGATGATTCTGAAAATGTTGAACTAAAATAAATTGAGAAATGGTGAACTGAAACAGGACTATATTATTTTGAAAGACTGAAATATTGAGATGAAAATTTAACCGATATAACTGTAGAATGGGAAACTATACGAAATTCTATTAACTTTTTAGCATCAGAAATCGAAGATTATTTAAAAAGAGATAGAAAATAAAAAAATAGTTTTATGAGGAATGTGCTGACATTGCAAATAAAAGAAAGCTAGAAAAAATAATTTACGAACCAAATAAAGTAAATTAAAAATAGTTTCATAACATAAGGCTAGAAACCACTATGTTTTCAAGGAATAAAAAACAGAAATATTTATAGAGAATATTAAAAATCTCGAAGTGAACGCAAAATATAGGAACATCAGCTAATTGTATCAGGGAATTAGTACCCAAAGTAAGGGTTTCAAGCTAGAATAAAAGATACGCTGGTTGCTTAGTATGATTTGGGAAAAAGAAGCACTTCCAGATGAAAGGAAGGAATCAATTATCGTACCAATTTATAAGAAAAGAGATAAAACTGATTGCAACAACTACAGGGGCATCTCATTACTTTCAGCTTTGTACAAAATTCTAACAAATATATTAGTGAGCAGACTTACTCCCTATATTGATGACATTCTAGGAGATCATCAATGTGCATTTAGAAGAAACAGGTCTACAACAGATCAGATTTTTAGTATAAGACAGATTTTAGAAAAGAAATGGGAATATAATGGTACTGTACATCAACTATATGTAGACTTCAAAAAAGCATATGATTCAATTAAGAGGGATAAGTTATATTGTATCCTGCTGGAGTTCGGAATTCATAAAAAGTTAGTTAGACTTATACGAATGTGTCTAAATGGCACAAAGAGTAGGGTGCGTGTACGCAAACAGTTTTCGGACACTTTTGAAATCCATAATGGGTTGAAGCAAGGAGATGCACTATCTCCTCTACTATTTAATTTTGTACTAGAGCATGCCATTAAATCTTTAGAGAATGAGGAAGGCTTACAACTGAATGGTATTAATAAGCTGTTAGTTTTTGCTGATGATGTAGTATTGTTGGCCGATAGCGAGGATATACTAAAGGACAACACGCACACACACTATTGAGTAACACTAAGAAATTAGGACTGGAAGTAAATATCAGTAAAACTAAATATATGGTCATACGTAGAATTTCATTATGTAACGGAAATGGACAGCTAATGACAAATGAGGGAAATTGTGAGGAAATGGCTGAATTCAAATACCTAGGAACAATAATCACAAATAGGAATGAGATGCACAAAGAAATTAAACATAGGCTCAATTCTGGAAATGCGTGCTATTATGCATTCCAGAGACTCTTGATGTCCCAACTCCTATCAAAAAACGTTAAACTGAAAATATATAAAACTATTATTCTACCAGTTATATTATATGGGTGCGAAACATGGACTCTTACTTTAAGGGAGGAAGTATTTGAGAATAAAGTACTTAGGCAAATTTTTTGGACCAAAGAGAGATGAACAGACAGGTGAACGGAGAAGACTACATAACAATGAACTACATGGTCTTTATAGGAAGCCAGATATAATAAGAACAGTTAAGTCTCGTAGACTGTGATGGGCAGGACATGTTGCACGTATGGGGAATGAAAGACTTGCATGGAAGCTTCTTGTAGGAAAACCAGAGGGAAAACGCCCAGTTGGTAGACCAAGAATGAGGTGGGAGAATAATATTAACTATGATTTGAGGGAAGTAGATTATACAGGGAATGATTGGAGGCCATAAGCTAAAGATAGGGATGTATGGAGAGCTTATGTCCGCGCGGCCATGAACCTATGGGTTCGATAGTGCCAGTGAGTAAGTAAGTATAAATATAATTAGGAATATAAATGGGGATATGATTGCAGATTCCTGGAATATAATAAATATTATGTAAAATTACTTTAATTAGTTATTGATTGTACATGCAGAACAGGATATTGAAGATAATGATTTACAGACAACATAAATATTAGTCACAAGGCCAAAGCGCTTTAGTGGTTGAAGTGACAATGGAAATTAAAGGTTTACAAAACATCAGTTTCAGATGAGATCCCAGCAGAAGTGATACATTGTGGAAAATGAAAATTTATGCAAAGGATATACCGGTTGCTTAGTGTGATTTGAGAGAAAGAGGTATTCCAAAAGAATGGAAAGAATCTATTATCGTACAAATCCATAAGAAAGGAGATACTAATTGCTGTAAATATCAGGGCATTTCATTACTTTCAAGTTCACACAAAATTATAGCTAGTATATTAACACCTAGACTTACCCTGATATTGATGACATAATAGGTGATCATTCATGTGACTTCAGAATGAATAGGTCTACAATAGAACAAATGTTTATTATAAGACAGACTATAGAAGAAAATGGAAATATAGTGACACTATGCATCAACTACGTGTAGCCTTCAAAAAGCCACCCGATTCAATTAAGAGGGAGAAGTCGTGTAGTGTTCTGCTGAACTTAGGAATACCTAAACATTTAATTAGACTTATTCGAATGTATCTAATGACACAAAGTGTAGGACGCGGGCAGGCAAACCGTTTTCAGATACTTTTGAAATTCACAAAGCAAAGAGTATGGCATATAATCCTTAGAGGATGAACATTATTATGCTTTCAAATCTTATATGAGAATTTCCCGGATGGATCACGCTGGAGGGAAAATTTTCTATAGGATCGTAACAGGCCTTGGCCTAATACTTGGAAGGAAGAAGAAGAAGAAGAAGGATGAACAGGTCGTACAACTCAATGCTATTAATTAGCTTTTGTTATATGCTGATGATGTAGTATTAGAAGGCGATAGAGAATAAATACTAAAAACCATAAACACATTTTATTAAATAACACTAACAAACTGGGTCTGGAAGAAAGTACCGATAGTATTAAATATATGGTCACACATAGAAATTCATTGCGTAATAGACATTGACAGTTGATAACAAATGGGGGAAATTGTGAAGAAATGGCTGAATTAAAATACCTAGAAATAATAATATTATAAACAGGAATGAGACACAGGAAATTATTAAACATAGGCTCAAATCTGAAAAAAAAATCAGGGACTCTTGTTATCCCAACGTCCCTAAAAAAAGACAAACCAAAATATATATAACTTATATTCTTTCAATTATATTTTATGTATTTGAAACATGTCCTCTTACCTTAAATAAGAAGAAAAGATTACGAGGATTTGAGAATAAATTTCTTAGGAAAACTTTTGAACCAAAGCGATAAGAAAGAGAGGTTAATGTTGAAGATTACAGGGAGTCCGATGTTTCAGGGTCCTCTTTCAAGGGTTACACTGTATTGAAACTTGAAACTAAGTACGAATATATTAAATAATAATATAAGTGAATAAATTGTCATGCCAAGATGTAACAGGGAGCTGCATGATCGTTATGGGAAACCAGATATAAACCAGTTAAATTTCGTTGACTCTGATGGGTAGAATATGTGGCACGAACGGAAACGTCTTGTAGGAAACCAAAGGGAAAGCGCTCACCATGTAAACCAAGACTGAGAAGATTGAATTATAATAAACATTATTTAAGGAAGATGAAATTGTACAGGCCATCTGACTCAAGCCGTTCAGTTTCTGGACAGGCAACCAGATAGCCGTCGAGATATGCGGTCAACATTGAGTGGTTTCACAGGTGGAAACAGGATTTGCTTAACTGTTCACGTAAATGTAACTAATACTGAATCAAATAATACAAAAAAATTACATTATTTGATTCAATATTATTTTTCTTATTTATTATTTGTAGTTGGTGTTCAATAGTTGCACGAAATCTGCAGCACAAGTTCATTGAACAGAAGAATTTCAATAATGTTTTGTCCACCCTTAGTTGTGTTAGGCGGGATGTCTACAACATTGAACGACTGGAGTCTAATCCCCTGAACAGGGAATTTCTGAAAAATATTAGCTTAGAATATGGACATATAACAAGCTAATGTCCACGCGGCCATGAACACCGGGTTCGATTGTGCCAGTGAGTAATTTAGTTTTATTAAATGTTCTGATTGACCAAACTGTAATGTTCTAATTGCACGTTTCGTAATTGAACTTAATATCATCCATTTTATGCCAATAACACAGTCATTCCTCAGATAAATTTCACAAACTGCAAGTCAACAACGTGAATTTAACATTTATTCACCCATTTATTTAAATGCAGTGGCTTTTGAAATTTTCCATTAGGCAATAATGACTGGGGAAAACAAACAATAACAACAAAGATTATAAAATGTTCATCATCTTTTCCCTGGCTTCCCAGTATGTGTCCACGAAATTATTGGTTGTTAGGGTTGGGCAAGTCCGGATGTGATCAGCATCAGGGGTACAATGGTAAACTCATCCCCTCGTTGTGTACCCTGGTAACGCTATCTAACGGCTAATTAGTTTACCACAACGCAGATAAAAATGACGACTGGACGTGAATTTAAAATAAAATGAATTATGTTCTTGTAAATTTTAATATTTTTATAAAGAAGGTTAATTCACTGTTAATAAAGTTAATAAAAAGTTGAGTTCTTTTGGACGTGTTTCAATACTCCTGAGTACCATCTTCAGCTGTCCAGACTGAAGATGATACTCAGGAGTACTGAAACATGTCGAGAAGAACTGAACTTTTTATGAGGTAAGATGAAACAGACTCATTTTATTTATTAAGATGAACCTCATAATGCCAATTTACTAATTAATTTCCTGTATTTTAAAATGCGTTTCTGACCGGCCTCGTGGACTAGTGGTCAGCGTTTCTGACTTCAATTCAGAGGTCCCGAGTTCGAATCCCGTTGAAACCATAAACATTTCTCCTTAAATTGAATTATTCCTGTGGTTGCCCATGGTCTGGAATTTAGGTTACGTTTAGATTAAGGACTCTGCTGGCGCTTCGTTATAATTTGTCACCCATCATATCATCGGACCTTTCAGATGCCCCAACCTAAGAAATGGATTACAATTTCGTCAATGCCAACGGAAAAAGCCAGAAATGTCATAAAAGACAACGTGATGGCATTGAACAAAAAGCGTTTTTTCGAGGTTAAAATCTCCAAACCAAATAAAAACCGCATGTTGTCTATCTTACCCAAACTTTAAAATTTTGATATTTTATTGTGGATGAACAAAGGAAGTCTTATGCATATTGCTTATAATGGTAGTTAAGACGACGTTTCATAACATATATTTTAATTACTACCGTTGTACGCTCATTACATAATATACTAATCTGAAAAGAATTCCCGCCCGGGTGACCGATACTTTCATTAATTACAAGGCCCAAAAAGAAAAAAATGAATTTTGCCATGGACAAAAATGCAAAAATACACAGAATTTAGAATAAATCTTACCATAAAGTCTCACTTGAAAGCTAAGAGTAGCCTTCAGCAGCTGATGCAATTTGTTCACTGAGAGAGGTCTCGCGCTTTGGTACTTAACGCTATCTATAAGAGGACATTTACTCGTAAGTACTGTATTAACATATTTAGATAAAAGGAAATAATTGACCATGTTAAAATTCAATGGGTTACATCAAGCGATAACGCCATTTTGATAGAATAATCTCGAACCAATTGAATAATGTGTCTAATATCTCTATAATCATCATCAACAATCACTTATTAAGCCCATGTGGCCTGTTCGGGTCTCATAGATTCTAATTCAAAAAGCGGAATCCTTCTGTTTTTCGGTCTACCAACATTCCTGTCTCCTTTTGGTTTGTAATTAAGAATAATTTTTGGTATGCGCTCATCTTTCATTCTTTGAACATGATATTTCCAGTTTTTTCTAGATTGTTTTATTTTATCTAAAAGTTTTAAAATATTTAGCTCATTTCTAATATCTTCATTTATTCTTTTATCTAGAAGTTTGCAGCCAGCTACTCTTCTCGAAAATCTCATTTCAGCTGCTTCTATGATATTCTCTTTTAGTTAAAGCTCAAAATTCACTACCATACAATAGTAAGGGGACTGCCACTGCTTTATAAAATTTTAGTTTTGTTTCCTTTCTTGTATTTTAAAATATTCTCTTAATTATGCCACATATATAATTCAATTTATAAAGTTTGTTAAAAATATGTTCATTTTTAAAATAGGACATTTCATAACCCAGGTATTTGTGATACCTCTGGGATTCCAAACTATTTTCATTATTTCGTTTCTGCCTAAATCTTTGTTCCTGTTTCTAGCCAAGGTTGTCAACGTTGGGACAGTCCTGTTTCCATTATCTAGGATACTTTTAGTAATAAAGTAGTTCCTCTGGGTACGTTACTGGCGTTCCGCAGAGTGATATGTACGATGGGATTGCCATCTTAAGGCTAGACATCGTAATCCCCAGTTGTAAGAACCCCAACTGGAGGGCTGCCTCTTCCGCTCTTATGGACCGTTGAGGACTTCTCCCTTGTTACCCCGGGAATGGGTCTCCAATTTTTTTCCCCTGGAGGAAGGGTGCCTTCCCTGCACATTTATTTCTGTCCATTGAGGTCTTCACATGTTACCCTGTGCAAGGGACCCTTCGATCAGGTACTACACACCTGGCCAGTGTGACCTGAAGCTCGCGAGGGAAGGGACGCTAGACCCTTTGATGAGACTGCCTCACAGAGGGTTCTCATCCGCTACCCATCATGACTCTATAATATATCCTAATTTACAGGGTGTTACCGAAATCAGTGCAGATTTTTTGTGTGGTGGTAGGAAACATTCATACAAGTATTTTAACATGAACATTTAACAATGAACATTGGGTCGGAATTGCATTGTTGTGGGTCTACAGAGTAAAACAGCATTTAAAATTGTTGAACACATTGTTGTTAATTTATTAATTCTAAGAAAAATGGAAGGCATTACATGTTATTTTACAGTAATTGTTGGAAATGGCGACCGTTGACCTGGATGCACAGCTACGCGCGTCTCACCTCGGACTGATGAACTCTAAGAAGCGCATCTGGATGCTCCCTGATTTCCGCAGTAGCTGCCACGATCTTTACTACAAGCTCTGAAGCTATGCATCCAGGTCAGTGGTCGTCATTTCCAACAATTACTGTAGAATAACATGTAATATCTTCCATTTTTCTTAGAATCAATATATAATCAACAATGTGTTCAACAATTTTAAATACTCTTTTAACCTGTAGACCCACAACAATGCATTTCCGACCCAAGGTTCATTGTGTTAAAATACTTGTATGGATGTTCCCTACCACCACACGAAAAATCTGCACTCATTTCGGTAACACCCTGTATAATCACACGGATTAAAAGAATTATGGAAGGATTCAGATATATTTATAGGGAATTATATATTAATTTACACTGCCTTAATTCAAAGCAATTTATTTTGAACTGGGCGCTAAAATTAATATAATCATTATTATAAGAGTCGGCCGCGGTGGATTTGTTCCTTGCCTCTGGTCTCGAGGGTCACAGGGTTCAAACTCGGGTCGATGGATTTTTTTAGGATGAATAAATCCAAGCAGCAAGTCCTCCGGGAAGAACTTTAAGCCGTGGGTCCCGAGTCTGAAGTAAAATTTACCAAACTCATCGTCCTAGTAATACCTGGTTGCCTGCTAGATGTCTCATTGAGTCGACGTGTTGACCGCATGCCATTCATGACATCTATGGGCAAACAAGGAAACTAAATTAACTTGGTCTAGTGACTCCTGACAAGGCTATGACTTAACGATTGTGCAGTCATTATATGTAGATATATAGATATAATTGTAGAAGTGGTTAAACGTTACATTTTTCACTTTGATGTCTACAAATGAAAAATAAATGTTTTAAGTAAACATTTAATAAAAAAATATTACAAAATATTACAACCGTTAGGATCTGTTGATGTAATAATTGACGTAAAAATAATCTCATCTATGTATAAAATGTCATACTCAGACATAAAGTTTAAATCTGTTGCTCTATTAGGCACAGCTAACAAAATTAGATAATTAACATGAGAAGGCCACAACTACATAAACAATCAAATAAATTGTTAGAGAAAAAGTAAAATAAAAATATCCTCAACGTGTCCAACTCAAGATCGGGTCGAGGGATGAGATGAGATGAGATGAAGTCCTTGTATAGAGGTCTGTGAATGACAAGGGTGCCGGTCGATCACGCCTGACGCACCATCACGGGGCAGATGAACCAAATGAAGCGAAATGGATGAGATGAATATGGAGAAATGGTGGGGCAGATTAACCAAATGAAGCGAAATGGATGATATGAATATGGAGAAATGGTGGAATGAAATGGTGGAATGAAATTATGGCCGGGGAAAAACGGGATAAACCCCTGAATAAAACCACCTCAAGCTCCGTTTCGTTCACCACGAAACCCACATGGAGCGATTGAGACTCGACTTCGGGACCCCGGCGGTTACAGGCGAACGTCTAACCGCTTGCGCCACGGAGTCGCCTTAGTACGTGGTTAAAAATAACAGAATGTAGTATAAAAATAGGTCTTTTATACTGTTTAATTTGAAGGATTTTTAATTTTTAATCAGTTATCCTTGAGACGGGCTGCATTTGTTACTGTATACATGTGTAAATTGACAGAAAGTTGTGAAAGAGAAAATCATGCACTGTTATGTCCTCCAAGTAATTTCTTATCCATTTTATATGTGGTTGAAGTTATCTTCCCGGTCATGTTGCATGTACTCTGGATTATTCAGGCTAGACATTATTGATAATATAAATCGCAGAAAAATCAAAGATCACACCATTACTATAGCGTAATTTCTTGAATTATGTCTAATTTCTTTTATCGGAGCACTGCTCCGTTTGTAACCAAAGGATCTCAAATTCGAACCTGGTCAAAGGAGATGAATTTCTTATTGAAATAATTCGGGGATGCTATTTTCTTATCAGTGGAAGATACAAGTAGAAGGGCGCGTTAAATAACTTTAGGATTTATGATGATACTTCAAAATAATTATTTTAGAAAAGTGTTATATTTACTTATTTCCAAACTACTGGACTAACGAGCAGTAGATGAAGGAATTCTGTCCTTGAGAGACAACACAAGTTTGTGAGCTTGAGATAAGTTACAGTACATGTTTGCATAAGTGTTAAGAGTCCTAATGTTAATAAATTGAAAAAAATGACTAGATTAATATTTGTATAAATGTACACTGTGTCCACAGAAACATTCACACTATGTGTATCCAAAAATTAATACCGGTGCACCGCTGTGCCGCGATTATGATGGCACTGTACATCAAATTCAGAAATGCATAGCATTTCATTAACAAGGAGAAATTTTAGAGTATAATGCTAGAATTCGGAGTTTTTGAAAGGTTAGTTATACGTATTCGAATGTGTCTAAACTATACAAGAAGTAGTTTTAAGATTATTTTGAAATTGGCAATTGATTAATAGTATATTACGATGCGAGGTTGGGAAGTGGTTTTTAAAGAAGCGAGGAAATGTTTAAAACCGAGCGAAAGCGAGGATTTTAATTTCCGAGATTCTGTAAAACACTTCACAAATGTGCGTTGTGCATTATTTTTTGCGCAATGATGTTTTCAAAATAATAAATAATAGTAAAATAATAGCATCTTTGTTGGAAATATTTGCGTTCATTATAAACAAGTGACTAACGTTAATAGTGTGGGCAATGTTTATTAGTTTAAACTACAGGAGGCCGTGAGACCAATTAGTAATAACATGGCGTCAAGTACGTATTTGTTTTATATTGCTTCAATTAAAGTTCAATTTATTTAAAATGCAGTGATTTATTTCATATAATGTATATTAACACTATATTTTGGACATATTTTTGTATATACATTAAACGTAGTGTACATAAAGGGCAGTGATTTTACTTCCCGCACGAGGTTTATCATATCTAACATTACAATATAGTTACTTAAGTTGGCATCCCCGAAATGTAGGAAATTGAACTTTTAATTATGATCGCCATTGCTGTAAGTCCGACAAAACGCACTATCGCGCAAAAAATAATTCAATTTTGCACTTGAACCTGCAACTATGTACTTAGATGATACAGAGGGGCGTACAACTCAATAGCATTAATATGCTGATACACTATTTTACTTATATATTCTTTTAACACAGAATGTCATTGAGTGTATATTTATTTACTATTTATACTCTCATTAATTTTTGTGATACAGTGAAATTAAGTAAAATATTAAAATAAATACCTACCAAGGTGTTTATTCTAATAATTTACTCTATGATTATTCACCTCAACTGAGTTTTATTATCAATTTTATTAATGATGATACAATGAATATAGTGATTATAATGACGTGGCTCCTGGGAATGAAGTTTCAACCCGCATTTGCTTTGAGGATTCAGGAACATTAGAAAAAAACTCAGATTGGTTGTTACTGGGTTTGAACGCGGAATTTCCAGAATAGCAGTCAAACTTGGGTATTACACGTAATCTAGATTGTTAGCAATGAGTTTAATAATCCCAACAAATACGGATTAGATATTAATGTCGTAATTTTGGACATATAATTTTTCATCCCCTCTCAATCTCCTACGTGTGATAATGGATTAAATGGAACTATTGATACAAACCTATACCATTTACTTTTCTATTAAATATACCTTTTGATTCATAATTATAATTTTGAGCTATCTTGACATCTAAATTGTCGTGAATCTGCTGAGCGATCGTGACATCTTCATTGTCTTGAATCAGCTGAGTGATCCTGACATCTACATTGTCTTTAATCAGCTGAGCGATCCTTACATCTACATTGCCTTGAATCAGCTGAGGGATCCTGGCATCTACATCGTCTTGAATCAGCTGAGTAATACTGACATCTACATGTCTTGAATCAGCTGAGTGATACTGACACCTACATTGTCTTGAATCAGCTGAGTGATCCTGGCATCTACATTGTCTTGAATCAGCTGAGCGATCCTGACATCTACGTTGGCTTGAATCAGCTGAGTGATCCTGACATCTACATTGTCTTGAATCAGCTGAGCGATCCTTACATCTACATTGTCTTGAATCAGATGAGCGATCCTTACATCTACATTGTCTTGAATAAGTTCAGTGATCCTGACATCTACATTGTCTTGCATCAGCTGAGCGATCCTGACATCTACATTGTCTTGAATCAGCTGAGTGATCCTGACATCTACAGTGTCTTTAATCAGCTGAGCGATCCTAACATCTATATTGTCTTGAATCAGCTGAGTGATCCTGACATCTATATTATCTTGAGTCAGCTGAGCGTTCCTGACATCTACATTGTCTTGAATCAGCTGAGTGATCGTGACATCTACATTGTCTTTAATCAGCTGAGTGATCCTGACATCTACATTGTCTTTAATCAGCTGACTGATCCTGACATCTACTTTGTCTTGAATCAGCTGAGCGATCCTGACATCTACATTGTCTTGAATCAGCTGAGCGATCCTGACATCTACATTGTCTTGAATCAGCTGAGTGATCCTGACATCTACATTGTCTTGAATCAGCTGAACGATCCTGACATCTACATTGTCTTGAATCAGCTGAGCGATCCTGACATCTACATTGTCTTTAATCAGCTGAGCGATCCTTACATCTACATTGTCTTGAATCAGATGAGCGATCCTTACATCTACATTGTCTTGAATAAGTTCAGTGATCCTGACATCTACATTGTCTTGCATCAGCTGAGCGATCCTGACATCTACATTGTCTTGAATCAGCTGAGTGATCCTGACATCTACAGTGTCTTTAATCAGCTGAGCGATCCTAACATCTATATTGTCTTGAATCAGCTGAGTGATCCTGACATCTATATTATCTTGAGTCAGCTGAGCGTTCCTGACATCTACATTGTCTTGAATCAGCTGAGTGATCCTGACATCTACATTGTCTTTAATCAGCTGACTGATCCTGACATCTACTTTGTCTTGAATCAGCTGAGCGATCCTGACATCTACATTGTCTTGAATCAGCTGAGCGATCCTGACATCTACATTGTCTTGAATCAGCTGAGCGATCCTGACATCTACATTGTCTTGAATCAGCTGAGCGATCCTGACTTCTACATTGTCTTGAATCAGCTGAGTGATCCTAACATCTACATTGTCTTTAATCAGCTGAACGATCCTGACATCTACATTGTCTTGAAGCAGCTGAGTGATCCTGACATCTACATTGTCTTGAATCAGCTGAGCGATCCTGACATCTACATTGTTTTGAATCAGCTGAGTGATCCTGACATCTACATTGTCTTGAATCAGCTGAGCGATCCTGACATCTACATTGTTTTGAATCAGCTGAGTGATCCTGACATCTACATTGTCTTGAATCAGCTGAGCGATCCTGACATCTACATAGTCTTGAATCAGCTGAGTGATCCTGATATCTACATTGTCTTGAATCTGCTGAGTGATCCTGACATCAACAATGTCTTGAATGAGTGAACCAGAGATCTACATTGTCTTTAATCAGTTGAGCGATCCTAACATCTACATTGCCTTTAATCAGCTAAGAGATCCTAACATCTACATTGCCTTGAATCAGCTGAGCGATCCTAACATCTAAATTGTCTTGAATCAGCTGAGTGATCCTGGCATCTACATTGTCTTGAATCAGCTGAATGATCCTGGCATTTACATTGTCTTGAATCAGCTGAGCGATTCTAACATCTACATTGTCTTGAATCAGCTGAGTGACCCGTTTCTACATTTTCTTGAATCAACTGAGCGATCCCGTTTCTACATTTTCTTGAATCAACTGAGCGATCCCGTTTCTACATTTTCTTGAATCAGCTGAGAGATCCTGACATCTACATTGTCTTGAATCAGCTGAATGATCCTGGCATCTACATTGTCTTGAATCAGCTGAATGATCCTGGCATCTACATTGTCTTGAATCAGCTGAGCGATTCTAACATCTACATTGTCTTGAATCAGCTGAGTGATCCCGTTTCTACATTTTCTTGAATCAACTGAGCGATTCCTGTTTCTACATTTTCTTGAATCAACTGTGCGTATCCTAACATCTACATTGTCTTTAATCAGCTGCGCGATCCTTGACATCTACATTGTCTTGAAGCAGCTGCGTGATCCTGACTTCTACATTGTCTTGAATCAGTGAGCGATCCTGACATTCTACCATTGTTTGAATCAGCTGAGTGATCCTGACATCTACATGTCTTGAATAAAGCTGAGCGATCCTGACTCTACATGTTTTGAATACAGCTGAGTGATCCTGACATCTACAGTGGTATGATCGCTGAGCGATCCTGCATCTACATTGTCTTTGAATCAGCTTAGACCGATTCTAAACATCTACATTGTCTTGAATGCAGCTAGTGAATTCCCGTTTCTAACATTGTCTTGAATCCAACGAGCGATCCCGTTCTCTAACATTTCTTGAATCACCTGAGCGATCCCGTTCTTCTTCTTCTTCTTCTACATTTTCTTGAATCGCTGAAGTGATCCGCCATCTAATTGTCCTTGAATCAGCTAAGCGATTCTGACTTCTACTTGTCTTGAATCAACTAGTGACCTGAACCTCTACATTATCTTGAATCGGCTGAGCGATCCGACATCTACATTGTCTTGAATCGGCTGAGTGATCGTGACTCTATATTTCTTGATCAGCTGAGTGTATCCTGACCTCTTAGCTTAAAGCCTTGAATCAGCTGAGTGCGAATCCTGACATCTACATTATCTTTAATCAAGCTGAGCGATCCTGACATCTACATTATCTGATCAGGCTGATCGATCCTACATCTACATTGTATTTTAATCCGCTGAGGGCGTCCTGATATCTACATTGTCTTGAATCCATTGAGGGAATCGGACATCTCTGTATTGACGAAGGTGAGTGAACCTTACATGTATTGGGGAAATTGGTATAAGCCACTAACGTTTTAGTAGTAAAACAACCTGAAATATTTAGCAAAGACTTAATGTTGTGTTATATATTACATATAATTATCTTGGACCAATAATTTCATACAGGTCGCCTCATTTTGGTATTTAGTAGATATGTCAATATACGTAAAAGAAATTGAAAGAAAAGCTTACCTAAGGGTGGCATCGTTATACAGCAGTCACTTCTGACTCTTACCTATACTAATTTAAAACAAAAACATTGCATTACATGAGCCGCGTGTATGTGAGCATCGTTCATCAGTTAAAAGTCACAGTATGTACAATGCCACGTAAAAGCCTCTATCAAATGAAGAAAATCAAGAGTTAGTGCCTTCACGAGATGGTCCTTTCCAATAGACAATACCTACGAATTGAGCTTGTAAGATATGTCATTTGATCATTTTTTGTCAAACAGGGCCACAATATGAAACGGAAATATGGACGGACAACGAAAAAATGTCTTAGTCGCACTAAAACGTCCTCCTTTTACTTAAAGCAAAATAAGAGTATGTTTTCTTTTCTCGCAATCCCAGGCTGATTTGAGTTGTCAGTAACACCAGCGATAAGACCAATTCTGTCAGAAGACAAATGAACCCTAAAATTTAAAAAGTCTTGGTAAACTCCTCTGAACATGCACAAAGAAAGCTCGAATGGCTTTTGCTGAAGAACACATAATCCGGACCTCAGAAGGGGAATAATGTATGTTCAGTGATGAAAAGAAGTTAATCTGGATGGCCGATGGCCCTTCAGAGTATTACTGGAACTGGAACGACGTCCGTACTGAGAGCATGTTAGAATCAGTAGAAACTTTGGTGGTGGAGGCCTTATATTTGGGCAGGCATTCTGCTTTAAAAGGAAATCAAAATACAGGGTACCACCAAGATGAATCTGAGTCTACACTACTGAGGGTTCTGGAGTCCCTAATTGATACGAAGGTATGAGGAATTTGGCGAAGATCTAATTTTTCAGCCAGATAATGCCTCCATTCACTTGTCTGCCAATCAGGAGTTGATCCGGAAGAAGAAAACCACTTTTGAGAACGTGCCAGTCATATCCTGATTTAAAAACCCATTGAGACTTATGGGGGAATCCTGGCAAGGCGTGTGTGTGGCACTGAAGTTTTGACAGTGACTGATCAGAAAATATTTTTCAGGAGAGTGGGCTTCAAAATTCAGCAGTGGAGAAATAACACCCAATCAAGTCAATGCAAAGAGAATCTTTTCCAATAATTAACCACATGGAGGTTCAACTAATTGTGAACTTGTTTGTAAACTTTGGTCGCTCAGTATTTTTTGGTTTATCTGTGACTACACAAAGTGCCTTTAACTAATTTCCACCCATATTTGAGAATGGTTTCAGTTTTCATGTACGTTTTTGGACGGAAATGAATAATTATTTTGCCATTATTTGGTGTGTAGTTTACTCATACCTCTAAGTTATATAGAAAAATGGTCAAAGAAAGAGTAAATAAACTTGTGTTAACCCTTTTAACAATTGGCTGTATAACCAATTTCCTCCATTGTATATTGCTTGAAAAAGCACCGAGTGATCATGACATTTACATATTCTTGAATCAGCTGAGTGAAACTGACATCTAAATTTCTGAATCAGCTGAGTGATCCTTACATCTACATTGTTCTTGAAGCAGCTGAGAGATCCTACATCTCATTGTCTTATTCAGCTGAGGCGATCCTGACACTACATTTTCTTGAATCAAGCTGAGGGCGATCCTGACATCTACATTTTCTTGATCAGCTGAGATCCTACATCGACATTTTCTTGAATCAAGCTGAGGCGATCCTGACATCTACATTGTCACTTTTAATCACTGAGCGAATCCGTACATCTACATTGCTTGAAATCAGATGAGGCGATCCTTACATCTACAATTGGTCTGAATCAGCCGTGATCCTGACCTCTACATTGTCTTGCTCAGCTGAGGCGAATCCTGACATCTACATTGCCTTGAATCACTGAGTGATCCTACATCTACAGTGTCTTTAATCAGCTGAGCGATCCTAACTCTATTGTCTTGATCAGCTGAGTATCCTGACATCTCTATTATCTTGAGTCCAGGCTGAGGGCGTTCCTGACATCTACCTTGTCTTGAATCAGCTGAGTGATCGTGACATCTACATTGGCTTTAATCATCTGAGTGATCCTGACATCTACATTGTCTTTAATCCATCTGCTATCCTGACATCTACTTTGTCTTGAATCAGCTGGAGGGGGGGCGATCCTGACATCTACCTTGTCTTGAATCAGCTGACGATCCGGACATCTACATTGTCTTGAATCAGCTGAGTGGGCGATCCTGACTTTACATTGTCCTTGTTGAATCAGCTGAGTGTCCTAACATCTACATTGTCTTTAATCAGACTGAGGCGGGATCCGGAATCTACTTGGCTTGAAGGCATCTGGTGATCCTGACATCTACATTGCCTTGAATCATCTGAGCCGAATCCTGACATCTACAAGTGTCTTGAATAAGCTCAGTGATCCTGACATCTCCTTGTCTTGCATCAGCTGAGCGAGCCTGACATCTACATTTGTTTTTTGAATCAGCTGGTGATCCTGACTCTACATTGTCTTGAATCAGCTGAGCTGATCCTGACATCTACAAGTCTTGAATGAGTGAACCAGGACATTTACATTGTATTTAATCAGTTGAGCGATCCTAACATTACATTGCCGTGAATCAGCCTGAGCGATCCTAACATTCTAAATTGTCTTGAATCAGCTGAGGATCCTGGCATTCTACATGTCTTGGATCCGCTGAGTGATCCTGGCATCTCCATTGTATTGAATAAGCTGAATGATCATGGCATCTACATTGTGGCAAGCTGAGGATCCTAACATCTACATTGTCTTGAATAAGTGAGCGATCCGTTTATACATTTGTCTTGAATCAAACTGAGCGATCAGTTTCTACATTTTCTTAATCAAACTGAGCGATCCCGTTTTACATTTTCTTGAATTCAGCTGAGAGATCCTGACATCTACTTGTCTTGATCAGCTGAGCGATTCGACTTTTCATTGCTTTAATCAACTGAGTGACCCTGACATCTCATTATCTGAATCGGTGCGCGATCCTGACATCTACATTGTCTTGAATCGGGCTGAGTGATCGTGACAATCTTATGGTCTTGAATCAGCTGAAGTGATCCTGAACATCTACATATCTTGAATCAGCTGAGCGATCCTGACATCTACATTATCTTGAATCAGCTGAGCGATCCTGACATCTACATTATCTTGAATCAGCTGAGCGAATCCTGACATCTACATTGTATTTAATCAGCTGAGCGATCCTGATATCTACATTGTCTTGAATCAACTGAGTGAATTGACATCTGCGTTGTCTTGAATAAGGTGAGTGAACCTTGACATATACAGTGGAGGAAATTGGTATAAAGCCACTAACTTTTTAGTAGTAAAAACAACCTGAAATATTTATTGCAAATACCGTATGTGTGTCATATATTACATATAATTATCTTGGACCTAATTTCAATACAGGTCTCCTCATTTTGTATTTATTATATTGTTAAATAATACGTAAAATCAAAGAAAAAGCTTACCTAAGGGTGGTAATCGGTATAAAGCCAGGTCAACTTCTGGCTCTTTACGAGACATAAATTTAAAAAACAAAACATTGCATTTACATGGAGACGACGTGTATATGAGCATCGTTCATCAGTTTTAAAAGTCAGCAGTACGTACAATGCCACGTGGAAAGCCTTCTATCAAATGTAAGAGAAATCAAGAGTTATTGCCTTCAAGGGAGAGGGGCCTTCCAATAGACAAATACCTACGAAATTGAGGCCTGAAGATATGTCATTGATCATTTTGTCAAACTGGGCTCACACATATGAAAAAACGGGAAATATGGACGGACACGAAAATTGTCTGAGCGCACTAAACTTCTCATTTTACTTAAAGCAAAAGTAAGAGTATGTTTCTTCTCTCAAATCCAGGCTGATTTGAAGTTGTCAGTAACAGCCAGACGAGTAAGGCCAAATTCTGTCAGAAGTCAAGAACCTAAATTTAAAAAAAAGTCTTAGTAAACTACCTCTGAATAATGTACATAAGAAAGCTAGAATGGCTTTTTGCGTGAAGAACACATATCCTGGACCTCAGAAGGGAATAATGTAATGTTCATGATGAGAGAAAGGTTAATCTGGATGGGCCTGATGGCCTTCAGTATTACTGGAACGACCTCCGTACTGAAGAGCATGTTAGAATGAGTGGAAACTTTGGTGGTGGAGGCCTTATGATTTGGGCAGCATTTCTGCTTTTAAAGGAAGATCAAAAATAGCATGGATACCACCAAGTGAATTCTGAGTCCTACACTGAGGAGCTTCTGGAGTCCTAATTGATACGAATGTATGAGGGAATTTGGCGAAAGATCTAATTTTTCAGCCAGGATATGCTTCCATTCACGTGTCTGCCAAATCAAAGGAGTGATTCAGGAAGAAAGAAATGCCACTTTTGACGTGGCCAGTCAGAAGTCCTGATTTAAACCCGATTGAGAACTTATGGGGGATCCTGGCAAGGCGTGTGTGTGAACGGAAGTTGGGACAGTAACTGAGCAGAAAAATATTTTCAGGAAGAGTGGGCTTCAATCTCAGTGGAAGAAATAAACACCCTCATCAAGTCAATGCCAAGAGAATTCTCCAAGTAATTAACAACAATGGAGGTTCAACTAAATTGTAGAAACTTTGTTGTAAACTTTGCGCTCAGTCTTTTTGGTTTAATCTGTGAAATACACAAAGTGCCTTTTATACTAATTTCCACCCATATGTGAGAATGGTTTCAGTTTTCATGTACTTTTTTGGACGGAAAGAATAATTAATTTGACATTATTTGTGTGTAGTTTATACTCAATCACCTCCTAAGTTAATATAGAAAAATGCCAAAGAAAGAGTAAATAAACGTGTGTTAACCCTTTTAACAAGTGGCTTTATACCCAATTTCCTCCATTGTTATGTCTTGAAGCAGCTGAGTGATCATGACATTTACATATTCTTGAATCAGCTGAGTGAAACTGACATCTACATTTTCTTGAATCAGCTGAGTGATCCTTACATCTACATTGTCTTGAATCAGCTGAGAGATCCTAACATCTACATTGTCTTAATTCAGCTGAGCGATCCTGACATCTACATTTTCTTGAATCAGCTGAGCGATCCTGACATCTACATTGTCTTGAATCAGCTGAGCGATCCTGACATCTACATTTTCTTGAATCAGCTGAGCGATCCTGACGTACGCACACTGTCTTCAATGAGATGAGCGATCTTGACATCTACATTGACTTGAATCAGCTGGGTGATCCTGACATCTACATTGTGTTGAATCAGCTGAGGGATCCTGACATCTACATAGTCTTGAATCAGCTGAGCGAATCTGACATCTACACCCCTTGAATCTTCTGAGTCGATCCTGACATCTCCACAGTCTTGATTCAGCTGAGTGATCCTGACATCTAAATTGTCGTGAATCAGCTGAGCGATCGTGACATCTTCATTGTCTTGAATCACTGAGTGATCCTGACATCACATTGTCTTCAATCAGCTGAGCGATTCTGACATCTACATTGTCTTGAATCTACTGAGGAATCCTGACATCTACATTGTCTTGAATCAGCTGAGCGATCCTGACATCTACATTGTCTTGAATCAGCTGAGCGATCCTGACATCTACATTGTCTTGAATCAGCTGAGCGATCCTGACATCTACATTTTCTTGAATCGGCTGAGCGATCCTGACAACTAAATTGTCTTGACTCGACTAAGCGATCCTGACATCTACATTGTCCTGAATCGGCTGAGCAATCTGACATCTACATTGTATTGAATAAGCTGAGTGATCGTGACATCTACATGGTCTTGAATCAGCTGAGTGATCCTGACATCTACATTGTCTTGAATGAGCTGAGTGATCCTGACATGTACATTATCTTGAATCAGCTGAGCGATCCTGACATCTGCACTGTATTGAATCAGTAGAGCGATCCTGGCATCTACATTGGCTTGAATCAGCTGAATGATCCTGCCATCTACATTGTTCGAATCATCTGAGCGATCCTGATATTTACATTTTCTTGAATCGGCTGAGTGATCCTTACATCTACATTGTCTTGAATCAGCTGAGCGATCTTGAAATCTACATTGTCTTGAATCAGCTGAGTTATCCTGACATCTACACTCTCTTGAATCAGCTGAGCGATCCTGAACACTAAGGAATCTGCACTAATCTCGGTCACCGTTGTAATTTTCAATTTTCACTCTCTTACCCTTTATGGGGTTGCTTGGCGTCAACTTTTTATTTAAATGTCATCGGAACTGTAACCAATCAGCATAGCATTCCCGAAAAATATGGATTCGACACTAATCTTGATAATTGTTTGATAATTTATTTTTGACTCCTTCCACTTACGAGTGTGGGGTAAAACGTGGGCTTAAATGTCATAAAGACTGTCACCAATCAGGTAATCTACCAAGATAACCGTGGTTTCGACACTAATCTCGGTTATTTTCGACATTTTATTTTTCTCTCCTTCTCATTTCTTCAGCCTGAATAAAAAGGGCTCTGTGCAAAATTTAACCGCTCTTCATTCATCCAAGTAATACCTAGTTACCTAATAGATGCCTCATTGAAGCGATGTGTTAACCACATGTCACTCGTTGACGTCTGTAGGTAAATAATCGTAACTAAATTAGCTTGGTTAAGAAACTCCCGCTAGGATGCACCCATGTCCCCACGCGGGCATGTGTTATTATCATCATCATCATCCAGGGATTAAGCCTGTTGGCTCTTTCCGGTTTCATGAAAGCTAGAATTGTTAAAATTGTTCAGACCATCTTCTGTGTGGGCGACTAACATTTCTCCTTCCGTGCGGTTTATAATTTAGCATGTGTTATATACACACATATCATCTCCTTAGATTTGCGAGGATCAAATTTGGGCTTAAATTTTGTGGAATGTCACCAATCAGCTTACTTTTCATTCCTCCTCACCCCTTAAGAGTGTTGGGTCAAACTTGGGTTTAATAGAATCAGGACTGTCACTAATTAGCTTAGTAAAGCCGAAAACTCTGGATTCGACACAACTGTTGGCTATTTTTGATAAATTTCTTTTAACCATTCTCACACTTGTTCATCCCCTTAGAGGTGATAAGGTCTAACTTGGACTTAAGTACCATCCATACTGTCACCAATCAGCTTAGCGATGCCGGAAACCATGAATTCTACAAAAATCTTGACCACTCTTGTTATTTTATTTTCCTCCCCTTCTCATACCCTCAACTCATTAGAGGTTTACTTGGATTTAAATTACATCCAGGCTGTCACCAATTATCTTAGTTATCCCGGAAACTACGAATTTGATAATGATTTCAGTCAATTTGGATTTGTATTTTTTCCACCGCTTCTCAGCCCCTCATCTTAGGGGTGCTAGAGGCCAAAATTGGGCTTAAATGTCATCGAGACTGGCACCAATCTGATAAGCGAACATGAAAACTATAAATTTGACAATCATATCAGTCGTTTTATATTACTTTTACATTTCACCCCCTCAGGTTAAAAGTAGGATTAATTAATATCTGGACTATCAACAATCAGCATAGCGATCCGAAAACTATAGATTTGACACTAATCTCGGTCATTTTTCATTTCTCACCCCCTTCGTATCCCATCACTCCTTTTAGGGTGCTATAGGAATAAAGCTAGGGCTTAAATTTAATCGGAACTGTAACCAATTAGCTCAGGTGCTAAAAGTTGAGCTTGGATTTACATTTTATCAAGACATACACCAATCAAATGAACGGCCACGAAAACTGAAATTCAACTTTAATTAACGGTCATTTTCAATTATTTTTAAATTTCATCCCCTCTCGGCTCCTTCTGGTGACTTTCTTACTGCCACAATAACTTTTCCGGATTGTAAGTTACACGTGTATCGAGTTTAGTTGTAATAATGCCCCAACGTTTCAGAGTTATGTGGGGAAACAAATGATACTTTACAAAATAAAATATTAAAATAAATACGTGGCAGGTGCCGTCATCCTCATCTAGGTTAAAATATTTTTTAATTAATTAAATTTTATTTTAAGATGTTGTTTAATAATAATTCACTAATTTTTTCAATTAATTTCAATAAATGTTTTAACAGATAATAAATTAGAGTCAACTTATGTATTTATATTTAAAACAATAAAATTGTACCTCAACAAGTTAAAATTATTTAAAATAATCAACTAAGCTTTTCGAAACTAGCTCCATTTCAAAGCTCTTCTCTTGGTAAAGTAAAGTAATTCCTCTACAGGCCTCAGGAGGCCCTTGGGGTAGTATGAGGTTAAGGCTCCCACTTTGTCTGAACAATCGGCACTTGATGTCAGCCGGGTTGTCAGCCCTGCGTGACGACCGCCTTTACCCCAGAACAAGCGTCTGGTACTCATTTCCGTTAGAGGCTGAATCGACCCCAGGACCATAGTGCCGCCAGAAGGTTTGAGTCAGTTTACCCAACAAATTAAAATTGTTTAAAATAATCAGCTATGCCTTTCGGAACTAGTTCCATTTTCAAAGATGTTCTCTTGGTTATCCAAAAAATTAAAATTGATTAAAACGTACCCAAGAGAACAGCTTTCAAAATGGAACTAGCTCCGAAAGAACCAGCTGATTATTTTAAACAATTTGAATTTGTTGAGGACGACTGTACAATTATTTTTGTTTTAAATATTTAACAACCCTAATGGTGGTTAATAATGCGTTTTAAGAGTATTAGGTTTTTGTGTATTTTTTTCGAAGAATATAAGTTTATTGATACTGTGTATATAGGTTATTATCCCTCCAAAATAATAGAGTGCAGTAGCTTATCCATTGATATCACAATGCTGACATGATAAACACACTGAATTAATTTATCTGAAATTGGGAAGGTGCTGTACAGTCATAAATGTAGTTGATATCACATGTGCATTACATGTATGATGACCTTCACGTTTATCCAGCTTTATGCAGATTTCCTACAATAGTATCACATGTTAATTTTCTTTTCGTTGAGGATATAAGAATGAATAGCAGCAGCAGTATGAAAATATCCAGTATTTTTTAACAAACTACTTCAATTTTAATACATGATTGATTAATTTAAAGTTTGATAGCATTGAATTTATTTTAAATTATTCTTTATTTCAAGACGGTGAATTTATAATACTTACTTACTTACTCACTGGCACTATCGAACCCGTAGGTTCATGGCTGCGCGGACATAAGCTCTCCATGCCTATCCTGAGCTAATGTTTTCCAATCATTTCCTGTATAATCTACTTCCCTCAAATCATAGTTAATGTTATTCTCCCACCTCATTCTTGGTCTACCAACTGGGCGTTTTCCTTCTGGCTTTCCTACAAGAAGCTTCCCTGCAAGTCTTTCATTCCCCATATGTGCAACATGTCCTGCCCATCGCAGTCTACGAGACTTAACTGTTCTTATTATATCTGGCTTCCTATAAAGACCATGTAGTTCATTATTATGTAGTCTTCTCCATTCACCTGTCTGTTCATCTCTCTTTGGTCCAAACATTTTTCTAAGTACTTTATTCTCAAATACTTGTAATCTCCTTTCTTCCCTTAAAGTAAGGGTCCATGTTTCGCACCCATATAATATAACTGGTAGAATTATAGTTTTATATATTTTCAGTTTAACGTTTTTTGAAAGGAGTTGGGACATCAAAAGTCTCTGGAATGCATAATAGCATGCATTTGCAGAATTGAGCCTATGTTTAATTTCCTTGTGCATCTCATTCCTATTTGTAATAGCAACAACATATTGAACAAATTAGTTATGTCGTTGGCCTTCGAAACTCTTGACTTGAGAAGACATGAATTCTAATCCTAGAGGCGATCGGAAATTTCTTTCAGCAAAGAATGTATATATATATATATATATATATATATATATATATATATATATATATATTCGTTTAAAAATTACTCATTTATAAAAAATACAATTCAATATTACTGAAAATTTTAGAACGGTTGAAAACTATTTACATCAGATCTAGAAGACTATATTCTTAAACAATATTAAAGTAAAAGTAAAATGATCCCACAACAGGCCCGGAGGCCCTTGGGGTAGTAGGAGGTTAAGGCTCCCACTTTTTCTAGACAATCGACACTTTATGTCAGCCGGGTTGTTAGCCCTGCGTGACGGCCGCCTTTACCCCAGAACAAGCGTCTGGTACTCATTTCCGTTAGAGGCTGAGTCGACCCTAGAGCCATAGTGCCGCCGGAGGATTTGGGTCAGTTTAAAAATCCTGACCCCAACGGGACTTGATCTTAAACAATATTACAACCGAAAATGTTTTAAAAAAAAGTATTTTTTGGGTTTTTTCTGAATTTTTTAACCTAATTACGATCTGAATGAGACATCTGCATTATATGTTCCGCAGATTTATTTTAAATTAATAAATATATGTTTTAACATGGGCACTATATAAACATACATAAAAAATTATAACATTTAAATCAGAATAGGAAATGATATATACTCCTTGAAGATTATTTTCTTTTTTTTTTAAGACTCACTTATCTTGCAAACTCATTGTAAAAAGTAAAGTAAAGTGGTCCCACCATAGGCCTCAGAAGGCCCTTGGGGTAGTAGAAGGTTAAGGCTCCCACTTTTCTGGACAATCGGCAGTTGATGTCAGCCGGGTTGTTAGCCCTGCGTGACGGCCGCCTTTACCCCAGAACAAGTGTCTGGTACTCATTTCCGTTAGAGGATGAATCGATCCCAGGACCATAGTGCCGCCAGAAGGTTTGGGTCAGTTTAAAAATCCTGACCCCACCGGGACTCGAACCCTCGACCTTCCGGCTTGTAGTGTTGTGCCTTAACCATTACGCTACGGTGTGCCCCCGCAAACTGATTGTACAGAATGCATATTTAGGTTTTTTAAATTTCATAAAAGTTACAGACGTGGTGAATTGGTCTACCAAAAAATCTAATAGTAAATAATATATTCTAACAAGTAAATATTTACCATTCAAAACAACAATTTAAATTCATATTTAAAAACTTCCTAAAGTTGCAAAAATAGTGAACAATGTATTCAAACCAAGCTATGCACTAACTCTCTGGCAATATCAAACCCATAGGTCGATTACAGCGCGGACATAAGCTCTCCATACATCCCTATCCTGAGCTAATGTTTCCAATCATCCCCTGTATAATCTATTTCTCTCATCACGGTTAATGCTATTCCCTCACTTCATTCTTGGTCTAAAAACTGGGTTTTTTTCCCTCTGTTTTCCTACAAGTAGCTTACATGCCCCTCTTTCATTCCCCATTCGTGCCACATGTCCTGCACATCTAGTCTACGAGACTCAATTATTCTTATTATATCTGGTTTCCTATAAAGATTATGTAGTTCACTGTTAAGCTGTCTTCTCCATTCGCCCGTTTATCTGTCTTTGGTCCAAAAATTTTTCTAAGAACTTTATTATCAAATACTCGTAATCTCCTTTCCTCTCTTAAAATAAGATTCCATGTTTCGCATCCATATAATATTACTTCAAGAATGTAAAATATTAAGAGATATTGTAATCTTTGGAAAAGAAAATTCAGAAAATAATTTTTAAGGAGAAAAAATTTTACACCTGCACATGCCAATTTACAAAATGTAGCATTATTTAATAAATATATAATATGAATCATAGTAACAATAATAATAATAATAATAATAATAATAATAATAAATGTCATGAACTTGGATTCTATAAATCTCAGGGAGAAATATATATTTGACTACGTGCCTAAAATATGCAAACATATATGAACTTGAACTCCGAAAGGTCCATTTGGCCATGGATAAAATTCAAACACTATACAGAGTTAATATGCATTCTTTATTTAAATAATAATAAAACACTATTAAATAAGCTAGTTAACCATGAAAAAGTGAATTTTTATCATGCAGACTATAATATGTATAAGGTTTCAAATTATATATTATACCTACTTGAGACAGTTTCTTGCGTCGAAAAACTCTCTGAAGATGTAGAAATACTTCACAAGTCTTCACTCCGATACGTCAGAAACACAACTAGCACTGCCACTTCGATCGAAATGATAGTTCATTTACAGTCAACAAATGTTTGCTCATGGTTTATCCTCCTGTTTATCCACACTTAAAAGGGATTTTGGTATTAAATGTAGGTATCATTCCAAACAATATGTCAGGAGAACAAATGCCACATTCGCAGTATATTTGCTTGAATAGAAGCAATAATAATAATTACGTCCCATATTTAACATCACTTCCTGCAGACTTATATTTGACGAGCGTAGACATGGATAGCAGACTCTCTTCTGCCATTTTACATTTGAATCTTGATAACAAATTTCCTCAATCATTCAGTACAACCAAACTTGATGATCTGCTGAACTTTGGCTGTTGATAACTTGTTCTTGTTTATTTAAGATTTCCAAGAATAATTCAACTTCATTACTGATAATACCAATATATAAATATGTTGTATGGTTTACACTTTAGCCCAGTAGCATATTGTGTGACAGGTTATGTAGAGCTAAGTGTTAATCAAACATAAAAATATTATTTAATCCCATATCCTGTTTATTGATAAATATTTTTCGTTGTTAAACAACTCTGTAATAGATTTGCATTTTTTTTTTTTGCCGAGATGGCAGTATATAGCCTACTTCTTAAAATACATTTAGACGTTTCGTATCTACTGTAGCAGATATTTCCTGGAGGCTGTGTCGAAATAAAAAAAATTACCACTCTACAGTCGCCAGAAGATATCTGGTGCAATAGTACCCATGAGTCATCTAGCCTAAAAAAAAACTATTTTGAAAAGTTTTTTTTTATTTCTTTCAGTATTTGATATTAAATTTACCACTTCTCACTCAGTGACAAATTAAATTTGAAGAGAAAAAAATATATACCTAAATCGGGATTTGAACCCAATATATCTGGTTCTGTACACCAGTGCTTTAAGAGAAAAAAATCTATGTTTAAATCGCAATGCCTAATACCTTAAATCGTTAAAGCACTGGTGTACAGAACCAGATATATGGGTTCAAATCCCGATTTAGGCATATATTTTTTCTCTTTAAATTAAATTTGTCATTGAGTGAGAAGTGATAAATTTAATATTAAATGTCGAATATTAGCTTTACTTGCTAGAAATGTAATGTGCCGATTTCCATTTTAAAGTGCTCTTATTTAAGAGACCGCTAGATGGCGTTAGTGGAACAAAAGTTCACTGCTACCTGGCGCACGGGAATCGTATTAGTATAAGAGAAAAAATATGTGTTTAAATCGTGATGCCTAATAGCTTAAATCGTTAAAGCACCGGTATACAGAACCATAGATATTGGGTTCAAATTCCGATTTTGGCATATATTTTTTTCTCTTCAATTGTAACTTCTTTCAGCCTAACTTTAGTTTTTAGATTTTAAATATTGTAGCAAACTTGGAATTATCAAATAAATCGATCAATACATTTAAGTGATATTTCACGTATTTATACTCGCAAAATAGCTCAAGTATAAAAAATACAGTAAACATATTATATATGATAATAGTCATCATTATTTACATATAAAACATTATTTATAGGTAATGCAATATCAATAAATCTTGATGCTTTAAAAATATATGATAACTGGTATTTTAAGATAAATTTATGGACCGACTAAATGTAAACATGTACATCTAGGTCCAGCCGTCTACTCCTTGGGATACCTCGGTCGTCATGACCATACTCCCAAGTCCTAGTTCTAGTCCTCCCTATCCTATGTTCGCGTCCACGTACAAGTTCACGGTCCTTCCTTAAACCAACACCCCAGGGAGAGAGTGTTGGAGTTTGCAGTTCTGGGAATTGCTGAGCTACATAGTACATCAGGTCGCTCAATCCTGACGACCCCACAGTTGGTCCACGGGCTCCATGAGCCTAGCCGGGAGGACTGCTGTCGCAGATCCACCGACCATTCCCCTGTTCTGCCTCCAGGGACGTGTCCTGCAGCCGTTGTGAGACCGGTTAGGGCTACAAGCCCAACAGTGTGAGACTTTTAGTACATCCAGGTGCTCATCTCCTGGCGACCCCACAGTTTGTCGACGGGCCCGTAGGCCGAGCCAGGAACCAGTAGAGTAGCTCCCCTCTTGACTGGTCCGAGCCGAGCCCTGGTGTGCCCCCAGGGACGCCTTCTGCAGCTGTTGTGGGCCAGCACGGAGCTCGCAAGCTCCAACAGATGAGCAACTAGTACGACAAGGCGCTCAACTCTTGCCTACCCCACTAATGGTTCACGAGTCCCTTGGACTTGACCGGGAGGACTCTCTACAGATCCACCGACCTTTCCCCCAGTGCACCAGCTGGGGACGTGTTTGGTTGCTGAAGTGGGTCCAGCCTGAGCTATAGTACGTCAGGTCGCTCAACTCCTGACGACCTCACAGATTGTCCTTGGGTCACTCGGTTCCAGAGTCGGCGCTAAATCCCACCAACAAAGACCGCGCTTCCTCCTTTCCCAAGCTTATTGACCTGGTGGTAATTCCCAGCATTACGCCCGGTATTGTCCCAACCAACCCGTTCGCAAGACTAAGCCTAGTCGTGCCGCTGCTGTGAGTCAGCCCACTGAGCAATGTAGGCATCCAGGGAGCTCATCGCCCATGGTGCCCCCACAAAGGTCCTCGGGATTAACCAAGAGAAGGGAGCTTCTGATCTCCACAATCTCCCACCGCCTCGCCACGACGGCCGCTGCTCCCGTTGTGGGCCGGGACATTTGAGCTTTAGTACAACAGGGCGCTCGTCTCCTGTTGACCCCACTTATGGTCCGCGAGTCCATCGGACTTGGAAGGGAGGACTGACTAGCAGATCCACCGACCTTTTCCCCACTACGCCACCGAGGGGACGCGATTTGCCGCTGAAGTGGGCGCAGCACGAGCTATGTAGTACATCAGGTCGCTCGAGTCCTGACGACCTCACAAATGGCCCGCGGGTCCGGTCTGGACCTAGCCGGGAGGAGTGCAACCAAACCACCGACCGTTCCCCTATCCGCCACCCGGGGACGCGCCTGTTGCTGTTGTGAGCACAGCTGGGGCCCGACGGACCCCCAAGCCGTAAACATGTACATATGGACCCATTTCCACCACCCCTTGGGATACCTCGGCCAGAAGGCCTACTCCCAAGTCCCAGAATTCATGTCCTCCCTTTTCTACTTCGTGATCACATTCAAGTTCACAGGCAATAAAACCAACAGGGGGCTCAAAACTAATAAACAAAATATTTCGTTCCATTGCCACAGTTTAACCTACCACCTTAGAGGCTCTTTTCTGTGACACACGCCACCCGGCACGACTGTTGGGAGAAGTATTTTAACTATGGATTACAACATGCTTTTTTGGCCACACAAGGAGATGGAGGGCTTCCAGAATGAGTGTCCAGCTCAATGACAGGGCCTCCTCTTAGACAACACAACAGTAAGACGAAATACACCACTCACACACTCATTCACACTAAACATGGCGAATATGATAATGCTGAACATAATGCCCAGATGATGTTCGAGGACCGTTTGGGCTTTAAAATTGCCTTAAATATGTCTTGCAGGAGAGGAAAGCCCGAAAAAAAAACATCACCAGGAAACTTGTTCCGACCGGAGATCGAACCCGAACCCTTTGTGGCTGCGACGCTACCGCGAGACTATAGCGGTGGACTTAACATATTGATAATAATTGAAAAAAAAATATTCTAAAAAAACTAGGTGCTACTCATGTAAATAGATTGGCAGATGATAAATTACGAACACAATATTGCAATTAATATACTAAGCCCCTAAATTTGAAGATCTTGTGTTCAAATCCCGGATCAGGCAGAACATTTTCCTTTAGTTATATTAGATGAAAATTGGTGAAAAATTATACAATTGTACCCTCTGTTAACAAAATCACAAGACCAAAAAATAGATGGAAAGACGATGTATGTAAAGGTCCTGGAGTTGGAAATTAGAAATTGGACAACAAAACAGAAAGATTGGAGAAGAATACATTTTTGTGAAGGCCGATATTTTAATTTTAAAAAGATGTAGTGTTTCTTCATAAAGATAATGATGATCATTTGTAAATTTATAGGCAATTTTATGACATGCCTATTACCCAACTATTCTAATCTATTTAAGTCTAAAAATAGCTGCAATCGCCAAATTGAACATTAGAGTGAACTAGTTTATGTTGACTACAGTTGGTTCATTAACATTTTGAAAAACACTGTAATATAGCTAGAAAATCAAGTAATAATAGAAAATATATTATTATTATTATTATTATTATTATTATTATTATTATTATTATTATTATTTTGGGGTAAAATCTGGGCAGCTTGCGCAGTGTAGTATTACGCATGCATAGGATAAGTGTGACAGTGGTACAGGATTGAAGTCTGTAACTTATTTTTAGCCACAATAAAGTGTTAAAATAAAGACATGTGGATTGGACTTGCTGTAGTTTGCACATATTATTATCTAGAAAGAGCTGACATGAACCGTGAAGGAATAGAGATTCTGTTGTTTGT
>JASPKZ010001699.1:0-20000 GCA_030220185.1 Diploptera punctata
AACTATTTAATACTTTTATTCTGTGTTTAAAAATTCGTTTAAAAACCAATTATTTTAACTGAACCGATTATTGTCCCGATTTTAGGTTTTTACCCCTCGAACACCGCAGAGAATTATGGATTAAAGAAGTAACTTATTTGATAAAATACATAGGATAGCAGAGCGTCACTACTTACTTATGTTTAACGATGGAAATTTCTTCTTTGAATATTCCGATTAATGATTCACTTGTTTCTTTGAGCACCAAGTATACTTCAACGTCTATTAATATTAGATCTTTCTGAATTGTTAAGCCCTGAAAAACAAAGGTAATGTAAACATTAATATTTATAAATTATTTAACGTTGGATATCGCAATACATTGCTTGTATTAAAATTGTAGTACTAAACTCCATAGCTCGAGAGATCTGGAAGGTAGGCACTTGGTCAGGTGGTGTTTGACCTCACATTCACACGTGTCAAGCACAGAGAAGAACCATAATGCATTTACTATTGTGGTGATAATATCGGCTCTCCCACCCCTATAGCTGGTTCCTCTCCATGGTGCGGGGACTTACTGTAGGTACCAATGTTCCTCACGATAGGCGATGATGTTTTGAGTGAGCACCATTCTCCTATCCGTTAGTCATGCAGAGGAATCTCATGTCTGCGAGGGGAGTTTTGCTGGCTGCAATACCAGTTATTCTGCGACGAAACTTACCCATTTAAGTGGAACCAGGCTTCGTCAGAGAACCCATATTAAACACGGAATGAATTATTTCCAATATTTTCGTTCTGCAACATCCAATTACAAAAACGTAACCGCATCTCAGGATCACCGTGGCTGAAGTTCATGCATTGCAGTTATTCTGTTTGGTTTCAAACGTAAAAGTTTTGTACCTCTCATTCTGACTCCTTCGAAACACCGGTTCGTGTGCTAGTGTCTTAAGATTTGTTGGCGGATGTTCTAATATTTATCATATTTCGTCTAATTTTTTCTCAGTAAGCAAACGCTTTGGTACCTTTGGTTTCTCATCGAGCCCAGAACCTATTCCTCTAATTTGTTTTCAAGTCGTCGAACGGTATCTTCATTTCGAGGATTTACATCTGAAAACTGAGTTCGAAATCATCTAACGACTTCTCTACAACACACTGTTTTCACATAATTATCGTACATAAATCCTATGCTGCACTGTAAACACAGATCGAGGCATAATAACTATGACTAAGACCACTATTAGGGAATACACGCGTGTTTTTACCTTACAAGCATGAAACTCAAACTGCGTCGCCAGGCGGTTAAGTTTTAATATCTCGGCGGCGCGAATTTATGACTCACAGTGAGTTGTACAGTTGTTATGCCACGTGACGCGGAGTGAGGCCGCATGCGCGTCTCCCGCTGGCCTGGCCGTAGGTCGAGAGATCCTCTTAGTATATACTCTCCATATTGTAGTCTACTTTGTAAATGGCACAAGTGGGCAGTCAGCTGATAGCCAAGGGACGTGAAGGCCTGTCGCACCATGGAGATTAGTTTAGTTTAAAAATATGAAGACTTGATTCTAATTCATGAACTAATACGAATTGATAATACCTACAAGTATGGTAAATCATAAATTTGTAATTTGATGCTAATTTGTTATAATACTCAAGGAGTAACCTTACAAATATATATATATATATATATATTATTTATTTATTTATTTATAAACCTTTTCAACTCGTGTACGACTCAGGGTCTGGATGAGATGTGATGAAGATCTGTGAATATCAAGGATGCCGACCGATAACGCCTTTTGCACCATCACAGGGGCAGATGAAATTAAATGAATGAATGTGAATAAATGGTGGAATTAAAATGTTTGCGGTGGAGAAGAGGATAAATCCAAATAAAACCCAGCCCAGCCTCTGTTTCATCCAGCGCGGACCCACATGGAGTGACCGAGAAGCTAACTCGGGACTCCAACGGTGAGAGGAAAGAATCTAATAGCTAGCGTCGCGGGGCCACATATATTATCAATATGTGATGCCATATCATATTATGAAGCTATTAATTGATGGTACATTTACTTGGTAGAATAGGTTTATCCACAAATCTCAGATATATAAATCGATATATCAAAGAGTACTGAATTCATTCTTTCCAATATTAATATTATTTTAATAATTTCATGTACAATATTAATTAATCTCACGTTGAGTGGCGTTGCATCGTAACATAAGTTATTACATCATCGCTCGTGTTACGCTGTGCAACAAGATGTATTTTATACAAAACTTGTATCAATGTTTGTGAGAAACATTTTTCTTACACAATTTTGCCGAGTTTGGGAACCGATGTCCAGTCAGCAACATGAGGAATTATGACAAACTCTATTAAAAATATAGCGGCTCCAGGTTGAGGCTGACCACATGTTATCCATATACTATTTAGATTATAGAATTCCTATAAAAAATTATAATAGTCCCAAGTGGTTAGACAGTTGCAGGCTTCTTCGCGGACAAACAAGTGTACTTTGTTTTGTTAAAAGACGGAGAAGTTTAATATTAAAACGTTCATAAACAACCAAACATGTTGGTGAAATGATATAAAATGGGAATATTTCTAATTTGAGAATAAAAATGTGTTATAAATTTCATTAACGTACCTTATGTGCCGGCGAGATATGCATAATAACGGGCAATTTTTTTAAAAAACTTTGATTAAATGGACATATTTGAAACTGTATTTAATATTTACCTGATAGAGGAAAGCGTTGTCTGTGTCTGGTAAATCTCAGCTGCAACAGGTTAAAACAGTTTTGGTGGATCCCAATCTGTAAAATATTAATAGTTAAATTAATGTCATTTAAAAACGTAATTTTCTATTTCGTATTCAAATGACGTTACCTTGGTAAACGTATTACGGTTATTGTGTCATCATTCAATGTTGTCGTTTAGCCACAAAACAAAACACGCGTGTTGTGTCCCAAATTTTAATCAAATCGATCTATGTTTTAATAAATGTGTTAATTGGTACTTAGGGGAAAAATATCCATAATAAAATTTAAATGCTTATAAATTATATATATTTTTTTGGTGCTGTAGTAGACTAGTTGTTATGCTCGTTGCCACTTGTTTCGAGTGGCTTGGGTTCAAACCAGGCCGGGGTAGATGGACTTTTTTAAGACGGACAATCTAAGGAGCAAGTCGTGCAGGAGACTCTTAACTGCGAGTCCCGTCTGAGGCTCGTAAAAGATCCTTAACTCTGAATAAAGAGGCCACTAAGCAAAATTTACTGAAGTTACAACATCCTAGTAATGCCTTAGTTGCCTGTTAGATGTCTCATTAGATCGGTGTGTTGACCGCATGCCATTCATGACATCTATTAACAAATAAGGTAACTAAGCATTAACTTGGACCAGTAACTGCTTACAAAGGAGAGGCTATGGCTCAACAATGCGCTAACGTCATTATACATAGATTATACATAGTTTTCTACGATTAAATATTCATAATTGTAAATTTAACTTTAAAAAAGTGACATTTGTTGTAATATTAGATAATTATTTGCAAAAAGACACTGTAATACGCATACAATTAGAGCACTATTATTTTCTTCTCTCTCTCTCTCTCTCTCTCTCTCTCTCTCTCTCTCACTCTCCCTCTCTCATAGGTTCTGTAATCGATACTGGGTGGAATAGTGGTTAACATGCTTGCTAGTGGATTTAAAATGCATAGGTTAAACACGGGCAGTCTAGTGTGAATTTTCAGGTTCGTTAGGAAGCGAACTGAATAATGTGGTTCCCTGTCTAGATTTAAGGCACGTAAAAGAACCTCAGGTTTGAAAAACGAAACTTTTGAGCATTTTAGTCCTGTATCGCTCGTATTTGAATTGAGGCTAATGATCTTGGCTTTTAAGAAGTAAGTTTATCGCAAAATTGAAATAATATCATAACACTGATTTTATTATTCGGCCTTCTCAACTGTTTTTGCCGACTATACATAATATCTGTCTTTCTTTTGTAGGAAATGTTTACGGAGACTGGTCTAACAACCAACCCTCAACCTGGAGGATCAGTAAGTACTTGTTTAAGATTTTGTTGTGTAGAAATGACACCTGCTAACATGTTTCTCCTACCAGTTGTTCTCTTTCCTACCATTTCTGATATTGGAAAGACAAACTTAACCTCCGCCATGAATAATTATTGCTTCATTGTATGGTTCTCGTCCAAAGTTTGTTTGTCCAGCAAGCGGGGGGGGGGCTGTTAATAGCTATGTTATGTCTGGTCTTGAGAAACAGACATTTTCCAACAATATCAAGGTCATTCAGTCTCAAGGGAGGCAAATACTTGGTAATTATGCATAAATGTTGCACGGACGACATAATAATCCGTTTATTTGAACTACCTAGGGTCGGTTTCACCAACAGAGATAACTGTATTACGCCAGTTTAAGCTATGCATTATACACGGGGAAAACTGGCGTAATACAGTTACCTCTGTTGGTGAAATTGACCCCTAGTGAACGATGTTTAACATTCGTTGTAACGAAACGATTGTCACTGTTTCTGTTGTTTTAGTCATTTTGAACATGGCGCGATGAGGTTTAGTATGTTTTGATTTTACTTAATATTTATTTGGATTCTTGCGATTTGCTGAGGAATTTGGGAGTTAAGGCGGGCGAAGAACCCTTTCATATAGGTTTTCAAAATACAAAAAACCTATCCTAATTTTGAGCCATGTACTTCATAATAGGCCTTTATCAGATATTAGTTAACACACATCGACTCACTTCCTGTGTACAAACAATAGTATTTAAGTTACATATCACATTTAAACCTGTCTGTCTTTAAATAGAAAAGCTAACAAAGATAAATTCACACTAACCTTAATTATTTTTGTCTAGCGTTGGTTTATTAGTAAGATCCAGATTTCTGTTAAGATTTTTATATTCCACAAATCATCCAAATAGTATCAGGATTTCTTCATATTAACAAACATTGGTCGAAAAACTGTAATAACTCACACTAACATCACATTAATCCTTTCTGTTTAACATTGGTTATCAGGTCACATTGCAGTTAGATTTTTATATTTCTTCATTTAGAAAATAAATTTTAAAAATTGTTATTTCACCTTTATAAATAAAAATATGAATATCGAGGCCGAACAATGTGAATGCCGTAATAGTTACGTCACGTATTTGTGCACATTTCTGGTCTTTATTTGCTATTTTATATTTAGTCATTTTTCAATACGAGGAATAATGTACGTATATTTCGTGAAAAAAAACAATTCTAATATATTTTTAGTTTTCCGAAAACAGAACCATAACATATAAGGCTAATAAAAATATTAGTTTTCCAACGTTGCTAATTAGCCAAGACCTTTAAGGAGTGGTTCTTATATCAGAAGGCCGAGGTTCGAGTCTCGCTGAAAACAGGGTTAGAGTTGTATTTAAAATACGTAGGAATGTAGTGTGAATTGTATAGAATTTTATGGATAAGTTGAATAGAGATAGAAATTAAATACAAAATAGGTTAATGGGTGAAGAGAATAATAAATAGAGAGAGCTAGTAGCGAAAAGTGGGATTTTTTTTCTAAATTAGCCTGTGTTCAAGTGAACGGGAAATGTGTAGTTCATTTATCTTTCTTTTACTATTTCATGGTTCATATAAAGTGTCTTCATATTTACGTAATGTTTTGTTATTATATCTAAATGGCTTGTTATTAACAGACTATTTAACTCATGCCCCAAATGGGAGTCAATGACCAATCATGTTACAATGATTTTTGATTTACAACCAATCACAGTCGTGTTTCGCCTAGAATTTACCAACTAATGTTTATCATAATAAAGAAAGCACCTCCTTTTTAACATTCTGAATAGGTCATTGCATCATTTTATAGTGACTGATTCACCAAGAAGTACGGCTACCAGATTGTATATATAGTGCATGAATGTCAACAGGTAGCGCATAAGAGAGATAATATAAAAACATTTGTAACAATTGATTATACCACAAAAAATAAATAAACCACTGTTTGCACTTTCTTAAACGATTTATTTTCCAGGAAATGACGCAGAAAAATATAGTTGACATATTTAAATCGTAGGACATCAGAAATTAATTAATACCTATAATGTTGATTATAAATTTCTCCACTAGGGTGCATTCTTACAACATTGCGATATTTTGGAAATAAATAATATTATGATCTGGTTGAAGTGATCGAACAAAAGAAGCAAATGAAGCGTACCAATCGTTTCACATTTGTTTTCAAACATCGTCGTTTACATTAAATATATAAATATTTTAAAATAGCTATAGTTAAATAATGATTTGTGAGTACACAGCCTAATATTATTCCTTAAATAGTTCTAACAAGTGCCACTATTGATTTCCAAATTATCTACATAAATTTGAAATCACTCGTAGCATTACTTATGATAATGTCCTCTCTCTAACTTACAACTAGATAGACCTGTGTGTTTGTTATCTTGTATTATCCTGTGCTGATGGAACTGGAATCCTGACAACTAGGAACCAGCGAGGCCAGTCACTGTTATACTAATTTAATGTGTTTCACAGTTCTTGTAATCCACCCAAGACATTAATTTATTTATGGGGTACATATAAAATGTAGGTTAGTGCCTGAGCCTGAAAAGAAGAGGATAAATATGTGATTTAATAAAAGTATCGTCATCGGCCACAATGTGAAAATGTATTAAAATATTCTGAAACAATTAGCCCGGGGACGTTACGTAATTGCTAAGGCAATCTGCTACAAGCCGGAAGATTGCGGATTCGATTCTCTAAGAGGTAATGTTATTCACGCAGGTTCTTCTTCTCCTGAAGATGTCATATAATCATTACAATGAATCATAAATTCTAACGTTATGAAAATTGTTGTATTAAAAAATGTACAAGATATATATATATATATATATTAACTACCGTAAACATTCTCGCGGTCTATTGCTCTAAGTTTGAATATGCGTCTCAACCAATTGAGAACCATACATACGTTCTAAGTGTAAAGCCGTTGGAGAGGGCTGACAATCCGGCTGATATCTTGCACCAAATGTCTAGAAAGGTGCTAGTCTTAACTACTCAATATCCCTGCACTGGGATAAACTACACCACTTACAGCAACTAACCGTGATATAAATTGGGATTGTGTGTATTTTACCTAATAAACCTAGAGAAAGCCTTTATATAGTACTCATTTGTTTCATGAGAATTTATTGTTTTTTTGTATACATTTCATTGTTTTCTTAACTTTTACTTAAAATTAATCCAACCGGTGAAAGTGATCAAGGGAAACAAACAACATAAAAATGTATAATTTTGAAGCCTGATGAGAACATAAACGCCTTGCAATAAATTAAAAAAAGTAGACAATTGTGAAAAATATTGATTAAATGTAATTTCAAACAATAACCTAGAGTTTATTAAAAAATAAGCAATCGATAGAAGAGAGTTGTTGGTGCGGAAATGTTCATATAGTGATAATGTTGAAAGTGAAAAATACAGCGTGTGAGACATTACGCGTTGTCGCAGAGCTACCGAACATGCCCTGGTTCGAGTCCCTATCTGGAAGATATTTACTCACTGAATGTCGGCTAGTGTGGAACAGTGTCCACTTAGAATTGTGAGGAATTTCAGTTGCAGTATGTACCGTGTATAACATTTTGGGAATCCGACGGTTGACCACTTATCACACATAGCTATAACGTCTTCCTCTCTGTTATACCAAGTGCCTTGCACACTTATCGCTCCATGAGTTTAATTTAGTTTAAACAAAGGAATGGCTTAATTTTAAAGCATAAAAACAAAATGTTATCTGAAATAAGGTAAAATAGAATATTTGTAAGTTTAAGTTAAATATGTTATGTTATTGAATGAGTCGTTTAAACCATGATAAATATGTTATAACTAACTCACTGGCACTATCGAACCCGAAGGTCCATGGCCGCGCGGACATAAGCTCTCCATACATCCCTATCCTGAGCTAATGCTTTCCAATCATTCCCTGTATAATCTACTTCCCTCAAATCATAGTTTATGTTGTTCTCCCATCTCATTGTTGGTCTACAAACTGGGCGTTTTCCCTCTGGCTTTCCTACAAGAAGCTTCCTTGCACGTCTTTCATTCCCCATACGCGCAACATGTCCTGCCCATCGCAGTCTACGAGACTTAACTGTTCTTATTATATCTGGCTTCCTATAAAGACCATGTAGTTCATTGTTAGGTTGTCTTCTCCATTCACCTGTCTGTTCATCTCTCTTTGGTCCAAAAATTTTCCTAAGAACTTTATTCTCAAATACTCGTAATCTCCTTTCCTCCCTTAAAGTAAGAGTCCAGGTTTCGCATCCATATAATATAACTGGTAGAATAATAGTTTTATATATTTTCAGCTTAACGTTTTTTGAAAGGGGTTGGGACATCAAAAGTCTCTGCAATGCATAATAGCATGCATTTCCAGAATTGAGCCTATGTTTAATTTCATTTTGAATCTCATTCCTATTTGTGATTATTGTTCCTAGGTATTTGAATTCAGCCACTTCCTCAAAATTTCCCTCATTTGTCATTAGCTGTCCATTTCCATTATATACTGAATTTCTACGTGTGACCATATATTTAGTTTTACTGATATTTATTTCCAGACACTAATTTCTTAGTGTTACTCAATAGTGTGTGCATGTTGGCCTTTAGTATCTCCTCGCTATCGGCCAGTAGTACTACATCATCAGCAGAAACTAACAGCTTATTAATACCATTGAGTTGTAAGCCTTCCTCATTCTCTAAAGATTTAATGGCATGCTCTAGTACAAAATTAAATAGTAGAGGAGATAGTGCATCTGCTTGCTTCAACCCATTCTGGATTTCAAAAGTATCTGAAAACTGTTTGCCTACACGCACCCTACTCTTTGAGCCATTTAGACACATTCGTATAAGTCTAACTAACTTTTTAGGAATTCCGAACTCCAGCAGGATACTATATAACTTCTCCCTCTTAATTGAATCATATGCTTTTTTGAAGTCTGCATATAGTTGATGTACAGTACCATTATATTCCCATTTATTCTCTAAAATCTGTCTTAAACTGAAAATCTGATCTGTTGTAGACCTGTTTCTTCTAAATGCACATTGATGATCTCCTAGAATGTCATCAATATAGGGAGTAAGTCTGCTTACTAATATATTTGTTAGAATTTTGTACGAAGTTGAAAGTAATGAGATGCCCCTGTAGTTGTTGCAATCTGTTTTATCTCCTTTCTTATAAATTGGTATGATAATTGATTCCTTCCATTCATCTGGAAGAGCTTCTTTTTCCCAAATCATACTAAGCAACCAGCATATCTTGTCCATCAATTTCCCCCCCCCCTGATTTTATCAGTTCTGCTGGGATCTCATCTGAACCTGATGCTCTATACATCTTCAATTTTTCAATCGCCATTTCAACCTCTAATGCACTTGGCTCTGCGACTAGCATTTCTGCTGTCTGTAACTTATCCTCCTCAATGTCCTGTTCTGTACGTACATTTAATAGCTGATTAAAGTAACCTTTCCATCTATTTAATATACTCCTAGAATCAGCAATCATATCCCCATTTTCATTCCGAATTATGTTTGTTCTAGCCTGAAACCCTTTCTTCTCTATACTAATTCCCTGATATAATTCTCTAATCTTCCTATTTTTTGCATTCATTTCAAGATCATTAATCTTCTCTCTCAAATATTCCCTCTTTTTACTCTTTAGTAACTTGGTGGTTTCCCGTCTAACACTACCCAATTGCTCTAAATTTACCTCATTTGGCTCGTATAACCATTTCATTTTTGCTAGCTTTCTTTTCTTTACAATGTTGACACATTCCTCATTAAACCATTTCTTGTTTTGCCTCTTTTTTAAAAAACCAATGCTTTCTGATGCTGACAATTTAATAGTATCTCTTATAGCCTCCCATTCTTTATTTATATCAGTTTATTCTTCGTTTGCCACATTGTCATCTGAAGATTCCAGTACTTCAAATCTATTAGCAATTTTGATTTGGTATTCTTGTCGCATTTCATCATTTCTCAAGTTTAAACGATGATAAATATGTTATATGAAAATGTATTTATATTTACCTGATAAAAAAAGCGTTTGTCACTGATCTGTCTAAAATTGTTAGCAGTATAAACTTATCGATAAAACAGTTTTGAATTCAGTTTGTGAAATATTAATATTTTATTAATTTAAAATATTTTTCTATCTCACATTTAGTGGCGTTGCTTCGTAACGTACTCGTAAGTTATTGCATAATTATTTGTTATTCAACAAGGCGCACATCATGCAATTTTTTATGAATGTTATCTTCTTTGCAAAATTATTAGGGGCAAAAGTTTTCCGCGAACATCATCTGGCCATCATTATCACATTCCTCATTGTTAGGATACGGATGTAAGGACGCCCCAAGGTCATAAGCACAATAAGAGGAAAATAAATAACTTATAATAATGGATACATATATCTATTATAGGAAAAATAAATAAATAAATTATAATAATGAATAAAATATATTAAGTGTCATGGAGAAAAATGTTGCATGCTCATGAACTGGCCTAAATAAACAGGATGTAGATAATAGCATCTAAAACTATATTGGAATATGGAAAACACTTTACTCGGTATCAGATTTATCTTTGACATTAACGGTCTGTAATCACCCTCTATATCAAAACTTATACAGTTAGGCCTTTTTCACCATTTCTATCAAAACATAATACAGTTACAGAGTGGAGTTTCTGGAAACATTCAGATCGGAGAGAGTAGCCCTAGGCTGGGAAAGTCTTGGTTTTCATACTTTATTTGGAACGAAAGTAGGGGAAATTAATATTTAAGCTAGGCAGTTAGGCCCTATGTGCATAGAAGGTGATAGTCTCTGAAGCTGTACTTGTCTGGACATGGTTTTCTCAGTCCTCCTACGTAAGCGAACATACTAATTCTTATTATTAGTGGTGGACTTTCTCACCTTCAATAATTATCATACTTAATAAACTGGTGGAATAAATAACTTAGAAAAAATACACATTAAACTAGAAATATTGCTCATGAACTAATAGACTTATATTAAACAGAGAACCTAATTCTCGCCGTTTAAATAACTAATTAGAGATAAAAACATTATTTTAGGACAGTTATTTAAACTGATCTCTCTTAGTCACGCTCGAGATTTATACAGAATAATTTCCTAGTGTTTTCCATAAGTTGATATAGTTCTAGTTTGAGGTTAACATTTATTTGTATTCCTAAGAGTTTTATATTTAATAGTACTTCGAGATGTTTTAACATTTAATTGTGTTTTCAGAGAGTTTTAATATTTAATTGTATTTCAGAGAGTTTTAATATTTAACTGTTTCCCAAGAGTTTTAAAATTGACTTTGTAATTCTAAGAGTTATATTTATTGTTTGGTGTAAATAAAAATTGGTTTATTACTCATTCTACATACCTATCTTGTACAAAGCACTCTAATACCTGTGGTCCTAACGGGTTTTGTGAGTCACCCGTTTCTAGCTACTTTGGAACCAGCGCCAGTATAACACGTCATACACATTCCTATATCCGCTCGAGCCATTATTAAAATCTAACAATATTAGAACCACAGTTTAGGGATTTAGGCCCTTTTTCGCTACCGAAGTGTTAACCCTAAACTAGTTTGTAACACTCATGTTTAGTATGAATGGGTGTGTGAATGTGTGTTTCGTCTTAATGTTGTGTTGTCTTGGAGGTGGCCCTGACATTGAGCTGAGACCAACCATGTCCTTGCGTGGTTAAAAAAGTATGTGTATGATCCACAGTTAAAATCCCTCTCCGGACAAGTGGTGCAACTGTAAGGCCGGGTGGTCTGTGGTACGTAAAAGTAACTACAAAATGTGAGGTTCAACTACGCTAATGGAATGCAGCGGAAGGTTCCATATCGAATAAAAGAAACTACATTTAGTTTTCTTGTTGAATCCCTTGTTTATAAATTCCCAAATCACAGCTTCATGTTGATGAAATGTGACACTAAGTTAAAAGTTTGTTAATTTGACATTGGGTGGAAGTTGTTAGATACTTTTTGGACCAAAGAGAGATGAACAAAAATGTGAATGGAGAAGGCTACATAACAGTGAACTGCAAGGTCTTTATAGGAAGCCAGATATAATAAGAAGAGTTTAAGTCTCGTAGACTGCGATTGTCAGGACATTTGTCAAGAATGGGGAATGAAAGACGTGCATTGAAGCTTCTTTATAAGAAAACCAGAGGGAATACGCCCAGTTGGTAGACCAAGAATGAGGTGGGAGAATAAAATTAACAATGACTTAAGGGAAGTAGATTATATAGCGAATCATAAGAAAGCATTAGTTCGGGATAGGGATGTATGGACAGCTTATGTCCGTGAGGCCATGAGCCTACGTGTTCGATAATGTCAGCGAGTAGTAGTTAGTTAGTTTGTAATATACATACAAATAGAACAAATATATTCTCTTTGTTTCCATTTTGTTCTTCAACGTCGTAGACAATCTTGGTTGACTATGCGTTCACATGCGTCCATCTGGTTTCCAGGGTCACGAGTTCAAACTCACCGACATCTGTGGATTTACAGGACGTAAAAATACTGAGTACTGGTTCCGTCGGGAAGTCACCGAACACTTCGGTACTGTGAATATATTTACGGCACGTAAAAGAACCTCACGTTTGAAGAAATATAACTCGGAGCAAAATAAGTTGATCCTTTCTCGCGCAGATTTGAATTATGCACTTATGATCTTAGATGTTAAATAGCGTCGTTAAATAGATATAACATCACGCTGAATAAATATTTTAAGTGTCTAACCTATGTTTTACGCGCCCAGGACAACATTCCTTGCTTTCTTTTGTTGGAATATTTTTGTTTCAAACATCCAAACTGCAACTTGGAAGGCTAGATTTTATATTTAAAGGTATATCCGTTAGAAGATTATCTTCTCTTCGTCTAAATTTTTCTTCCTCTGCCCATTTACCTCTCTTCTGCCATCCTTTCGTTGGAAAGTCAATTTTCTCTCCCTTCATTCGTTGATGCATTTTGACACGTTCTTCGAGATTAATTAATTATTTTTTTTCTCGCTCAGGTTTTGTCCAGTTAAGGTAGCCCTACCACGGTACTTCTGATTTAGCTCCAAACACTCCCACTATCGTCAAGGTCATTGAAATCCCTGATGGGTTCCAGTTCTGAATGTAAACAAAGCAGATACAATGACTTGCATGTAATTGGGGTCGAATGACGATTTTACTTTTGACCGAGCAAGTAAATGTATGTCCCCCCCCCCCCCCTCTCTAACAACCTAAATAAATAAAATTAAAACATATAATATCTATTATTTTATTATTACTTTCATACAACTCAACGATGTATAAATCATGTTTGAGTATAAACATTATAAACCTCATACCGGGACTTGAACTCCCACTCGGTAGCTAAAGGTGAGTAGAGCACTTGGTCTAGAGAACCAAGGGACCCGAGTTCAAATCCCGGTCTCTGAGAGTATAAATATTCTCTTCAAATATAATATACTATCTAGCACGTCCCTAGGTTACGTGTTTTTAGGAGCTTCTTACAATATATAATTACATTTTCAGTATTTTAAGTATCTAGGCCGATTGTGTTAAATTGCGACGCATCCTCAATTCAGAAATACGTTGGAATTTAAGTTGTGTCAAAATGGCAACTTCTCAAGAAGTTCCTAAAATATTGGAAACGAAAGCTCTAGAAAAGCGGCGAGGATGAAATTATTTTTGCATATTTTCAAAGAGTTTAGTGAGGACGATCCCACATTAGCCTTTGAGGATTTTGAACATAACAGAATTTACAGGTGAGTTAGCATGTAGCATCTATGCTGCTCATAATGGAATTATACATAAAGTCTATCAATCGACAAAATGGAAAAATCGTTAGCCTGAACATCTGATTTATCTGCTCATATGTAATTGTTTTGTCATAAATAAATCAGACATGGAAATTTCTAATTATTTTATCCAGTCTTATTTCCCGTACAAGTACGATGTGCCCTAGGAACAACGTTTCTATCGATAACAGTTCAGTTCACAATTTGTTCACATGGTGAGTAAAAATAGCAATCACAGTTCCCTCAACAGACCCGAGTCGGCGGATAAATAACTTAAACATTTTTTAATGTACAATAACTGGAACTTAGCTCGATAATTAGTAGCGGTCAAATGCATCTATTTATTTCATTGTATGTTTGTGTATATACTGTAGACCTAAATATATTATAAAATAGTGGATACGATAAAATAGGCACTTCTAATGGCCTAACAAACCTGAACTTTGCCATTTCAGCATTGATAAAAAAAAACTTTAAAATTTCAAGTTTATCGATTCTGAGTTTTGAATTCTGGACCTATCAAATATGAATCCCAAAACTAACCGAGTGAGACACATCGCCCTATATCCACATGTGAGATAAAATATATACCCTCACAATCCCCAGTCTTAATGGAGCTATAAATGTGCATACAGACACCAATGATTATAAAGAGACGACATCAGAAATAGAAACAGAAGAAGCACATTAAAAACAAAGTACAGTTACAGAAATGCAACAGTGTAACAAGTAGGCCTAAAATACATGATCCTACTAGAAATACATTATAAAATGGAGAGTTAATAAAAATGTTTGAAATTTTGAAGAAGTGGCGGAATTCATATATATAGGAACAATAATTAAAAACAGGAATGATGCGAAGAAAGAAATTAACATGGGCTAAATTCTGTAAATGTATCTTATTAACATCACAGGGACTCTTCCCATCTCTAACTTCACAAAAAAAAATCTTAAGCACATATAGGCCCTAAAATAATTATTCTCCGAGTTATATGTATGCGAAACACTGTTCTATAGTGAGTTAGTTAGTTCATAAGAAATATTTGCACCCAACAGGAATTCCATGACGATGCCGGTGGGGGTATTTGCGTTTTTCAAGTCCCCAAAAACTAACCTAGCAATTGAATAGTTTCAGAGTTATTGTTGGCCCACCCTTGATTGGAAAATCTTGGCGAGAAACCACACAAAGAAGGAATTCAGAACAGAATATCAAACAACATCAATGTTGGAAGAGAAATGTTTACTTTTCAGCGTTAGAAATGGTGGAAGAGAGATCAACGGGTAGGAGGAACACTTTAAGCGTAGAAAAGTGTCTCTCACACGGGAGAAAAGTTTAAACAAACCAATACGTTCAATCAGTGTTATGTCATAATTAATAATCAACGACACCCTTTAAAAGGTAAACTAATTAGTGTCGCAATTATAATCTAGGGAAGAAAAGGTCCAACCAGACCTTTTCTTACAAACTGCGTGTTATGTTACGTGCCCTAAATCCAGACATGTGACACTGGTTTTTAGTCCTTTCCAAAGGAACATATACTTACGATTTTTACGTCCTAAAAACTCAATAAACGCCGGCAGGGTTTGTTCCCCGTGAACTTTAAAACCAGAAGTAGCATGATAAGCTCTAGTCTAGCAAGATCGATTTCACGTCTAAGAAGAAGGAAAATATAAAAAAAAATGCTCAAATCGTATGCATATTGCATTCCCAGTGTCATATTAAGGGGAGCACTTTTGCCTATTTTTGACAAAATTATGATTTTTTTGTTGTTTACATTTTTCAGTACTATGAACCCTTGGGAATACAGATATGTTCATTTTAAAGTGTCAAATGCCTTTTAACACCTCTTATTCTGAAATTTAAAAATTCTTGTTCTTTGTTGACACGCCCATTTTTAACATTTTTAAAAAGCCTTTCTATGAACCATACTGTAAGAGCTATATTTGTGAATGCATCCTCAAATTTCATGGTCTAGCTTCTTATGTTGGGAATATTTTTGGAGCGGGTTCTAAACAGCAAAGTGCAACTTGGATGACTACGGTTTATTTAAGGTTATATCCGTTAGAAGATTATCTTCCCTACGGCTAACATTTTCCTCCTGCACATTGTTCTGTCTTCTTGCCATCTTTCATTGGAAAGCCAAAATTTTTCTCTTCATGCATTGATGCAGTTTTTACACGTTCTTGGAGATTAATTACTTATTTTGTTTCTCGCTCAAGATTTGTCCAGTAGTGTTTAGCCCTGCCACGGTACTTCTGATTTAGCTCGAAACACTCCCTCCATCGTCAAGGTCATGGAATCCCTGATGAACGTAGATATATTTTAGGATTGTTATTAATTAAACATTTTCTTTTTGTAACTTAACATTGGGTATGATATGTGTTTGTTATATTGTGTTGTTCTTTGCTATCTCCATGATGTACCGGAGTCATAACTAGAAACTCTCCTAAGCAAGTCATCATGTATTTTCCCTATTTAATATTTATTTTTCGTTCACATTTATTTTCATCCGCTCAGCGCAAAAGTAAGAAAGTCCAATTGTGGTGCAATAAATAAATAAAACGGATGAATTAGTGTTTTTAAATATGACTATCCACATCAGCTAGAAACAGGAAACATTCATTAAAATATTATGAAAAAAATAGTCGGAAACACGTTGAATAATTTGTTAAGGCAATAGACTACAAGCCGGGTGGTCGCGAGTTCCATTATAGATGAGGTCAGGGGTTTTACCACTTGACTAAACATTGTGGTAGGATCATGTCACTGGGTTCTACTCAACCTCTAAAATCAATCTTGACTTAAAAGTCCGTCGCGCAGTACTGAAAACTCTGGAGATACATAGTCTGCAATAGGCTAAAGAGGCGGCAGCCATAATCTCCTACTTTTCAATAGCTCTGTGAGACCTGTAAGAGGATCCCTATACACCTTTACAAATGTATAACTTCGGGTGATGAGTGTTTTCCACCAGAAAACGTGAGAAATATGTTAATACCTTTACATACTCACTTCTTTCAAGAGGTTTCTTGATGTTTTATGAAATTTGATTTGTTAACTTTTACATTAAACTAGACCTAAAACATTATGTTGATCTACCGAAATAACTAACTTATGTATTGTATAATATTGTAGTCTGAGAACAAATGAGTGTCGTGTATTAACTTGCGAAAGATAGAGAATTTTTAAAGGAGAAAAATCAATAAGATCGATATTATAAATAAGTAGATAACCTGGAGTTAATGAACAAAGCAAACAATAGGCGGAGGAAAATTATTAATGAGGAATAATAATTAGTATAGGATCGAAAAATCCAACGACCTAATGTATCATGTTTTGGCACCCGTCCACAAGTTCCTATGGAGAAGAAATTTTCTCATGGAATATTAATCATTAAGATATCGGTAAACTTGGGCAAACGCCCTGTCGGTAGACCAAGAATGATTTGAGATACGCACATTATACGGTGGATGATTGGAAGACATTACCTCAGGATAGGGATGTATGGAGAGCTTATGTCCGCGCAACCATAAACTTACGAGTTCGATAGAGCCGTGAGTTAGTTAGTCACTTAGTCAGTTAGGAGATCGGTGTCCACCCAGAATCGCGTAGAATTTGTGCAGCTCTAATAAATAGCGACTATAAGAATGAGGAGACATCCTGACCACATACCAACCATATAGTGTTTACATTATCGTCTGTGGCCTGTAGTGGGATCACTTTACACACTTTTACCTACCTCTATAAAATAACACAAGAGGTCAGCCAATTAATAGATCAATTGTCTTGCAAGCATCTAGCGGCATGAAGTTTTGTTTATTTTAATGAACGCAGATGTTTACTTTAAAAATAAAAGAAAGGAAATGTAATCCGTAAAAATAAAAAACAGAATATTTTCAATTTTAGAGTTAAATTTGTTTTGATTTTCAATGAGTTATCTTTCAAATGCATACACACTGTATCACGTGATGTATTAATACACATTTGAGGGACAGGAAAAGCACCAGGTAGTCATTTTATTGTTGAAATAGAGTATTAGATTCTCAATGGAAAGTAAGTTACTATATTTTAGGAATCGGAAAAAATAAAAGAAACTGTATAATCATGGGTTTATTTGCCTTTCATATTTGGCACATATTTAAAAAAAAGTAGGTACATTGTGTAATTGAGGACGTTAGAAGCAAAAGTGCAGGTTTTGCAGTGTTGTGAAAACAGTTTTAAAACTTGAAGTTGTATAGGAAAATGACAGGCAATTCAAAATGATAACTGCGGGTGATGTGTATTTTCTCCGAGATAACTCGAAAAAGACAATGCATTTACACTCTCAGATTTTTCAAGAGAAAAAAATCACTTAATCCCTTTGCTTCTAATCGCCTCAGTTAAAAATACATTTCTTTAGTGGTGTAAAAGTAACTTTCCTGGATTTTTCTCTGTATCCTTCATTTAAAGATGTTAACTGTGGTATTGAATATTTACCTGATACAGGAAGGTCTGTATATACATTTCCACGGTATATGTTGACTGATGAAACACTTCTATATTCAATCTGTCAAATAATATATTTCAATATTTAATTTGTAAAAATATCTTGCATTTTCACATTTAATGACGTTGCTACGTTACGGTACAGTTATTACGTCAACATTAACAACAAATGACATTTTTACAAACATTACTTGCATGATAGTGCGTTCTGTCGTACTTACAGGAATGACGACCATGATTGAAAGTTTGGTTTCCTAAATTTTTTGGATTGCCAACCTATAAATAACTAAATAACTGTACTGTAATATTACAAATTACTTACCGAGGGCGGGAAGTAAACCACTGCCGTTTTTGTATACTACGTACAATGTAGATATACATAAAAAACATATCCAAAAGGTAGCGTGAATATACATTATACCAAACAAATCCCTGCATTTTAAATGAACTGAGATTTGTTTGAAACAATATAAAACATTAAATTCACACTTGACAACATTTTATCCCTTATTGATGTCACGGCCTGCTGTAGTCTCTACTAAATTATTTTCGGCTTTTATCAATTATACATTGGTGAGACTTCTAACGACAGTCAGTTGTTTAAAGGAACGAAAATATTTCCAACAAAGGTGTTATTTTTTACTGTTATTTATTATTATCAACACCATCGTGCAAAATATATGTACAAAACACATTTGTGAAGTGTTTTACAGAATCTCAGAAATTAACGAAACATTGGGATCGGATAATATATTCAGACTAGCAATAGACAAATTTAGTCTTGATGAAGATAGTAACCACAATGGGATGCGATTAGTCACCTATTGTTCAGAACACACACATTCCCACATAAGATTATTCATAAATACACCTGGACGTCTCCAGATAGTAAATTGCGAAACCAGGTAGACTGTACTTTCCCACCCTGTGGTACGAAAAATATTTCAAGGGATTCGCAAAACTTTTCCGTAATGGCGGATTTGCAGGATAGGTCTATTATCGTTTCCATCATTTCTGCAGCATTGTAATAGTAATAATAATAATACACCAGTGTTCCAAAATGATGGACAGGGTTTTAAGTAGTTGGTATAGCTTTACAAACGAAATTGAATGCGTGATAATTTACCATAATGAAAGAAAAACTGTCTGCAGTATTTTGTTTCTTGTCATTATTACGTCCTCAGCGTTAAGTTTGTGAAAATGGCGATTCCTGTACAGAAGTCATTCTTTGTGTTGCAATTTGCGAGGTCTGGTTCAATTGTTGCAGTGCAGCGAGCTTTCCAACGGTAATTTGGTATTGATCATCCGACAAATAAAATTATCCATCGATGGTATAAATAATTAGAAACAGTAAAAGGAAAAGTCTAGGACGTCGACGAACACCAAATGACGCGTCGGTCCGGATGACACGATTCATTCCCATAACCGCCACGGTCTCCCGATCTCACACCTTGTGATTTCCTCCTGTGGGGTATGTGGAGGACCATGTGTACGTACCACCACTTCCAGATTTGAGAAGAAGGATTGTTGCTGCTGTTGAATCCATTTCTCCAAATGTGCTGACCAAGGTTTGGGAGGAATTCCACTATCGGCTAGATGTGTGCCTTGTGACGAAAGGTGCTCACATTGAACACACATAAAGCATT
>JASPKZ010001699.1:22500-25337 GCA_030220185.1 Diploptera punctata
TAAAGCATCAGGGTCAGATGAGATCCCAGCAGAACTGTTAAAATCAGGGGGAGAAAAATTGATGGACAAGATACGCTGCCTGCTTAGTATGATTTGGGAAAAAGAAGCTCTTCCAGATGAATGGAAGGAATCAATTATCGTACCAATTTATAAGAAAGGAGATAAAACTGATTGCAACAACTATAGGGGCATCTCATTACTTTCAACTTCGTACAAAATTCTAACAAATATATTAGTAAGCAGACTTACTCCCTATATTGATGACATTCTAGGAGATCATCAATGTGCATTTAGAAGAAACAGGTCTACAACAGATCAGATTTTTAGTATAAGACAGATTTAGAAAAGAAATGGGAATATAATGGTACTGTACATCAACTATATGTAGACTTCAAAAAAGCATATGATTCAATTAAGAGGGAGAAGTTATATAGTATCCTGCTGGAGTTCGGAATTCCCAAAAAATTAGTTAGACTTATACGAATGTGTCTAAATGGCTCAACGAGTAGGGTGCGTGTAGGCAAACAGTTTTCAGACACTTTTGAAATCCAGAATGGGTTGAAGCAAGGAGATGCACTATCTCCTCTACTATTTAATTTTGTACTAGAGCATGCCATTAAATCTTTAGAGAATGAGGAAGGCTTACAACTGAATGGTATTAATAAGCTGTTAGTTTATGCTGATGATGTAGTACTACTGGCCGATAGCGAGGAGATACTAAAGGCCAACACGCACACACTATTGAGTAACAGTAAGAAATTAGGACTGGAAGTAAATATCAGTAAAACTAAATATATGGTCACACGTAGAAATACATTATATAATGGAAATGGACAGCTAATGACAAATGAGGGAAATTTTGAGGAATTGGCTGAATTCAAATACCTAGGAACAATAATCACAAATAGGAATGAGATGCACAAAGAAATTAAACATAGGCTTAATTCTGGAAATGCATGCTATTATGCATTGCAGAGACTTTTGATGTCCCAACTCCTTTCAAAAAAACGTTAAGCTGAAAATATATATATAACTATTATTCTACCAGTTATATTATATGGATGCGAAACATGGACTCTTACTTTAAGGGAGGAAAGGAGATTACGAGTATTTGAGAATAAAGTTCTTAGGAAATTTTTTGGACCAAAGAGAGATGAACAGACAGGTGAATGGAGAAGACTACATAACAATGAACTACATGGTCTTTATAGGAAGCAAGATATAATAAGAACAGTTAAGTCCCGTAGACTGCGATGGGCAGGACATGTTGCGCGTATGGGGAATGAAAGACGTGCATGGAAACTTCTTGTAGGAAAGCCAGAAGGAAAACGCCCGGTTGGTAGACCAAGAATGAGGTGGGAGAACAACATTAACTATGATTTGAGGGAAGTAGATTATACAGGGAATGATTGGAAAGCATTAGCTCAGGATAAGGATGTATGGAGAGCTTATGTCCGCGCGGCCATGAACCTATGGGTTCGATAGTGCCAGTGAGTAAGTAAGTAAGTAAGTAAAAAAGTTTAGAATAGAAATTGATTTCCCTATAAACTAGACCTACAGGTTGTGTAACTTTTAAGCCGTAACCAGAGTGTAACTTTAGGTTTTAAACCGTTAAGGGTTAAGTTGACTTAAGGTTATTAAGTTTGGGGGTGGGTGTTGTAAGGAGGAGTGACGTGTGTATAACCTCTCCTACCCAATTCTCATCCCCACCCTTATCGTGGTACATCCCGTTTTCACAAACGAGGCTCTGAGCACCGAGTCACGGCGGTATCACCGTTCCATTCGTGTTAATTGAGTAAAAGCGGAATCCTACTGTTATGTCCAGAGACTAAATGGTAGGCAGCCATAACAATGGGGCCAATAACCAGTCCTAGGAAACTTCAAACACTACTTTCAAGTCTCAACATGAAAAGGCCAGTAAAGACAGAAAGAATTGAAAATATGACGACCAACAGCAAAAGAAATATGGTTAAAAGAAAACGACACAATGATATTGAAAGATAAGCAACTTGGAATCTCCGAAGCCATCCACGGAAAAAGAGGAAAGCAACTGGACAATAACATTTCAGAATAGAAACATTGATACTTGCAGAAAAACTAGCACGAAACTTAAAGGAAAACGAAAAGAAACACAACATTACTGTACAAATATATTAGCGGGTGCCGACAGGAAAAGCCATATGACAAGCAGGAGTAATGATTTGGATAATTAAAAAACTATAAGAAATAAAAGTACAACACTACAACTACTGGAATGAAAGAATATTAAAGCTTCGACCGAAAATAAATAGAGATAATTGGGGGACAGTTTCTTTGTGTATATGCACCAGAGGAAGGCCGCGAATAGATCAGCAAGAATTCTATAAATTTATTACCAGAAATTTATACGCAAAATAAAATAGAAAAACGATTATATTCTCATAATAAGAGATTTAAAATGCCAGAGGGGGCAATGTTCAAGTCAAAAAGAATATGGAAACAATTGGCAAAACAACTAGCAATAGGAATGGGACAGGGGATTAACAGATTTTGCTAGATACAATGAACTGAGAAAAAGATTACCTTTTACAATCATAGAAACATACATCGCCAGGACTCAAAATCAATCATTGATAATTTCATTGCAAATAATAAGATTTTTAAATTGTTTCTCGATATCAGAGCCTACAGAGGATATGATATTGGTTCAATCACTACCTAGTAGAAGCAAAAATAAGATTTCCACTAAGATGGTTAAAAAAGGAAAAACAACAACAGAGCATAGAACAAAAGTACAAGGTAAAATTATTTTAAGATGACAGCATTAAATGGTTATATTCCAGAAGAAATCAGCATTA
>JASPKZ010001700.1:0-104696 GCA_030220185.1 Diploptera punctata
AGAACATTAATTCATTCATTAAAATATACTCAATTAATGCTGATCTTAAAGAAGATTTTCGGGCTGTAGGCCGTGGTCGTGAGGCTTTTGCTTGTAGTTCCCAACGTTTAGCCAGAGACTGCGTCTGGCATCCTCATGTGTTGTCTTGAGACTGGCAATTTTGAGGTATGCTCGTTTCAGGTTCCCCAGGATACCGGTGTAATCACCTTGATCTCTTCTTTAGGAAGTGTTAAGTTCAATCAGTTATTTATACTTTTGTAGTAGGCCTAGGAGCATCTAACTTTCTAGGCCAGATAGAACTTTGTCATTTATACTTCGTCCGTTCCTTCTCGTTGTATGCCCCTACGCTATTAATAAGAGCATTTTCGCTCAGAGTCGCTTTTTGATATGTTTCTTGCCAATTTAGTCATCACTTCCTGAAGAAAGTCAATGTTTAAATCTTCATGAATTTTTGTGATTCTCGTCCTAATTGGATATTCTTCTGCACTTCGTAAACACTTGTTCTGAAGAACCTGAAGCAAGTTTATCTTATCCTTTGATAAGGTCAGCCATGCGGGACATGCATATATCATTTGGCTGCGTATACAAGCCCTGTATACCAACGTACGTGATTGAGATGTCAGAGAGTGAGCTCTCAACATGAGCTTGAGTTGTGAAAAACGTTTTTGTTCACTGTCTGACCTATTTATACGTTCACCGCGATGTGTTCGTAAGTTATATCAGACCAATTAGAAGGCTGATATAACTTACGAACACATCGCGGTGAACGTATAAATAAGTCAGATAGTGAACAGAATTGCCAGTCTCAAGACAACCCTTGAGGATGCCAGACGCAGTCTCGCGAAAAGTCGGGGAACTACAAGCCTCACGACCACGACCAACAGCTCGAAAATCTTCTTCAAGATCTTCATAGAACTCCGGTCGTGAAAGTCTACGTGAAGACTCGATGAATGTTTTTTTTTTTTTTTTTTCAAAAAGTCATACATTTTATACAATTTACATTGGGTAATTGTGACATGAATATTGACTCACGAATTTCGATTTAGAATAATTCAGCCAGGAAAATTCATCCAAAGAACTGGTATTAATTCAGCTAGAAGAATTGACTAGAAAGATTTTAGAGATGATTATTCATGCACGAAAAATTCGTTTATCAAACTCGACAAAAAAAGTCAAGGTATTCGATTAATGGCTGGTTTTGTCGTCAGTCTTGCACGATCATGGCAAGTTTGTCAAACAAAACGTTGCGTGTGTACAACAAATTGGACGTTTTACATGAACTGAATGAGGTTTGACAAACTCGCAAAAGACTGATGGACTGGAGCGTCGTGTACAAGATTAAGTACGAATAGTGTAGCCGCACGATTTTTGTGTCAGTCTTATTCGATCATGCAAGACTGGCGACAAAACGTTACGTTTGGACCAGGCCTGATCCAGAAAAAATCATACAAAACATAATTTCACATAAAAAATTCATTTGGGATTAATTCATCCAGAAAAATACGGGCACCAGAAATTTGTTGGGATATTTTACTCAAGGAATTTGGTGTAATAGAAGATGATATTACATAATATACAGCAGATCAATTACCGCTGTGGTCTCGAGGCAGCGTGCTGCTTGTCACGCAGCGGGCCCGGGTTCGATCCCCGGTCGGGGAAGTTTTTTGGGTGAGGTTTTTACCGGGGTTTTTTCTCACTTGTAAGACAAATGTCAGGAAAGCTTTAAGGCCCAAACGGTCCCCGAAATCATATGGCCATCATCATCATTATTATCATCTTCATCATCATTATCATCTTCATCATCCTTCACCGGTGTGGAAAGTAACGGGAAGCTACCACACCTACAATTCCCTAGTAAAGCTGCAAGCATAGCATAAAGATACTATGATTGCAGTGAAGGACCTGCCCTCGGGCAGAATTACTATGGATGGATATATTTACTAAATGATATAGGCCAAATGTAGTATTCATGATAGATCTGACTAGTTAGGATAATACGTAATTTATAACATTACGGAGATGCAGGTAGGATTCCTCTCTAGTTTCGCGCTTCTTTTATGGAAATCTTTTTTTTTTTATTAGATTAAGTGTTTTTAAGCTTACTTTTTTTAATTTACAGATAACACTATTTTACATAAATGCATTTTTACGTAGATGCATTAAACTTTTTTTTCTCCTTTCAGAATTTGAAGTTAATCAATACATGTTTGCTTTTTAAATGATAGATCTTCATACTGAATACAGGTTTTTAAAATAAACAAGTATGAATTTCAATGGTTTAAAAATATGTTACAATTATAATTAGACCAAATATTTTTCTATAATATAAATTTTGACAAATTAACTTGTTTTCTGTTGGGTTTGTCTTTTGGACTAAATGACCGTGATCTGGTTTTACTCAACGTTTCGTCTACTACTGCGGTAGACTTCCTCAGGAGATTCTGCGTGCTGTATGAACACCTTACTCTTCAACTGTCTACATACAGCACGCAGAATCTCCTGAGGATGTCTACCGCAGTAGTAGACGAAACGTTCAGTTTTAAGAAACCAGACCACGGCAATTTATCCCGAAACACAAACCCAACAGGAATCAAGACATCTGCCGTGAAAGCCTACAATTTTACATAAATTAACTTATGTTCGTTGATTGTAATCTAAGGTCCGTTTCTTTTAACTAACTTAGCGCTAATTGACACAATGAAGCCGGAGGTTCATGACCTAAAGTTTTCTAATCATTCTCTGTGCATTTCACTTCCCAAATCATAATTAATGCTATTCTTCTATCTCATTATTGACCTGTCTAATGGCTGGGCGCTTTTCTTCTGGTTTTCTTGTTAGAAATTTCCATGCCTCTTTCTTTTGCCATTCGTGCCGCCTATCGCAATCTAAAATATTTAACCGTTTTTATTACATCTCGTTTCCTGTGTTATATACCTTCTCCATTCGCCTGTCTGTTCACATCATCTTCTAATATTGGAGGGGGAAGGTAAATCAGTTACAGCATTATTTGCAATTTTGAATAATGGGTTCTAATTCAGATTCTTACTCTGATGCACTTTTTCTGCCAAAATAATTAGTTAATAATAGACAAAAATTAAACATTCTTTTTCTGTATGATCCAAAAAAAAAATCCTAAGAAATATATTCACAAAATCTTTTAATCTTTTTTTCTGGGTTTGTTTAGTATTAAATTATCGATTTTATCCGAGCGAAATCCATAATTTTTCACCATTAATAAAATGCATGATAAAGTTCCGTTGAGGTATTCTTCAAAATTATGAAATATTTACCTAAAAGGTCCGTCTCCTTAACTTAAATATTGTTTATCTGTAGCACTTTCGGGACTACACCCATCATCAGCAGGATTCAATACTGGCTGATGATGGGACTAAAATAACACTGAGCTACAAAAAAAGTTTTTTTTTGTCTCAAAAATGAAAATATGCGATTTTGATAGTAATTGTTTCTCCTAAATTCAAATATGATATCGGTTTTCTTCTACCACGCAAGCTTTCCGAGAGACAGGAATTTACAATTTCAAAATTTCAAACACTTTAATACTTCTACATTCGTAACTATACAATATTCGGACTCACCTAGGAAGTATGAAATGACGATTTTCTGTTATATTTAGCCTATGGAGCATCCGTCTTGATGGTCCAACAATAATCGGCCAGCATATTAGGATTCCATTTGCCTTGATATCTCTTTTCCATAGCTGAAATCTCCTGAGTTAGCTCATTTGGTTTTATTTTAGAATGGAAAAATGGACGAAAAAAGTTTATTAAAAAATAATTATTTAAATCCATTAATTGAAATTAAAATAAAAAAAACTGTGGGTGATGGAGAAATCCCGAATACATATTTGAAAACACGATAAAAAACTGCATTAAGTACAACTATTAGTACTCAGGAGACAAAAATGTTGACCAGTGTAATCTCTAAGTTGAGGAGATGGACCTTTTAGGTAAATATTTCATAATTTTGTATTTTAATCCTTAATTTTTGTAAATAAAATCTGTATAAGTTAAGAATCTTCAGAGGTTAATGCGTTAAATTGTGTGTATGTTTTAATTTGAATCGCGATGGCGTTGTCCATCTTTATATGTGGGAGCCACCGATATTATCTTCAAACAACAGAGGTGATCGCCACGAAATATTTTAATTATACCGTATATTAAAACTTAAGACGTGTCGCGTGGAGTTGATATTTAAAAACACCCAGTGGTTTCTGTCAGTAATGTCGCCTGCTGCTATAACCCCCTCCCCACCCACCTGTATAACAAAACAGTATTTTAACGTTGGTCCGAAAATGCCCCCTTTTGTTTTCGAAACTAGCCAGGATAGGGGCCTACCCCCGGCAATAACCCATATCCCAGGCATTGTGTACAGTAGAACCACCAGTTTAAAACAAACCCCCTCCCATCCCTTCATTCCACATGTGTTTGTTAGCCTGTCTCTTTTATTCTCGCCAGTGAAACGTTTTTGATTCAAAATGAAACGAACGACGAATGGCGAGTAGGAGGGTGAGTCCGTCATTAGAATGTGCCGATATCACATTGGTGCAACTTACATTCAGGGTTATAACAGCCCAGTTGAGCTTGTCAAGCGATGACCGTGCACTCGACAATCCAGTACAGTCTGCTCAGGTACACCACGAGCCTCAAAATAATAACAATATATCTACCTTCTGGTTTTTACAGCTGCCAAACCTCCAAAGCCTAAGATCTTGGGCATCTTTAACGCTTAGCCCTCTTGCTGGCATTACTGTTTTCATGCTTTCCTTCCATGTTAACTTTGGTCTCCCTCTTTTCTCCTTTCTGATCGATTACCATTGATATAGTAGTTTCGGTCATCGCTCATCTTCGATTCTTAAAATATGTCCTAACTTCTCCTCAATTCTTTCATTTATGCTTTCTTCTGCTTCCATTATGTTTTTCTAATAAGAATAATAATTTTAGTAATCATCATCATCCAGTATCATGGCAGCTGCCGCTGTCTTCCGGAAAACCAAACGCCATTCCTCTCTGTCCATCCATTGATCTTCCTCCATTCCTCTTATATTCATAGCTGCTTGTACCCCTTCTATCCAAGTTTTCTTCGGTCTTCCTCTCTTCCTCCTTTCCATTCGGATTCCATTCCATAACAATTTTAGGCAATGTTTGTTCTGGCATTCTTTTGGCATGGCCATACCACTGTAATCTTTTCTTTTCTATAATGTCTATGATGTTCGGCTCCGGCTCCTCTTGTACACCCATAATATAATAATAATACCACCAAAAGCAGCATACAGCTATTCACCACGAGGAAGAAGAAGTTTGGGAAGACCACAGAAAAGATGGAAACAGCAGCAATTTCGTGCCGGAACAGGCTAGTAAATAAGCCTAAACCATGAATAATAATAATAATAATAATAATCATTATTGTAGTCTAATCACGAATTCAGGTTATTTGTTGACAATAGAAACACAATCCAAAAAGTCTTTCAAGTGGACGTCCTGGCCTTCTTGTTCTTGCCGGTTGGTAACATTTGCTTAGGTGTCCTGTGATCTTCCATGCAATGAACATGTTACACCCATTTTGACTTATAATCAGAAATTATGTTTTCTAAAGTTTCCATGTGTACATAATAGTGAACTACATGGTCTTTATAGGAAGCTAGATATGATAAGAACAGTTAAGTCTCGTAGACTGCGATGGGCAGGACGTGGCACGAATTAAGAATGAAAGACGTGCATGGAAGCTTCTTGTAGGAAAACCATAGGGAAAGCACCCAGTATTCAGGCCAAGAATTGGATGGGAGAATAGCATTATCCATGATTTGAGTGAAGTAGTAGTAGTAGGACTTTATTAGACAAAAAGTAAGATATTTACAATATTATTTACAAATATGGGTCGCACGGGCAGTAAGCCGTACGTGCTGTTGACAGTCCGTTACAATAAAGTAATAATTGCTACTAGTGTACAGAAAAATAAACAACAAAAACAGCAATAACATTACAATTACATAAAGAAAACACAATAATAATATTACAATTAAATAATAACACAATAGCATTATACACTAGAAAAACATTAACATTACAATTACATAAAAGAAAACACATTAATATTACAATTAAATAATAACACAATAGCATTATACACTAATTAATTTATATATAATTGTTAATAATTAATGGTATTGCATTTTGATAACATATATTTATTCATGAATGAGTGTTGTCCTTATTTTTCGCGTTTTGCCCAGAAATTTACCGAGGTTTATCCAATTTTCTGGATTTACCAATAACTCGTAGCATGCCAATCTTTCCCGATTTGAATTTAGAAATCTTTCCGGTAATAACTGACGTCTCCATTATTCTAAATCATTACATTTTCCTAATATATGTATCTCATCTTCAAAGTTCCCGCACATTGGACATATTCGCATATCGTGATCGTCGCTAATTTTTAGAAATTTCCATGCCCCTAGCCTAAAACAAGCAAGCCCTGATCTCTTTGAGATTATACAGGGAATGATTGGAAAACATGAGCTCAGGAAGGAATATGTGGAGGGATTGTATTCGCGCGGCCATGAACCTAGTGTCAGTGAGTTAGTCATTATTTTAAGGTTTACTATATTTTCATCTACGTGTACCAAAAATTATGGAGCATTTTGTCCCCTTCGTATTCTCTATTTCCTCAATCGTATTGCCCCCATCCCATTCCTGTTTTTTATCTAATTGTATCTCCTGTTTCCAGATCTGACTAGGTTAACCTTTTCATTCAAAAACCTGCTTGGAAATCCTTGAATCTCCATTCTTTTCACATGTTTGTGTACTATGTCCTTCCTTCATAATTTGTTGCTCAGTGTTAATATTCGCTAATTCTGTTTTTTTTTTATTTTTGATCGTCTTCTAACAAAACCTATTTCGGTTGTCTAAAGTTTTGCTTTTATTAGGATGCTAATTCCCACCTCTCTTGGTTTTATTATTATTACAGTTGAATAATTTATTGACGATCTTTTCTATAGATTTTGTTTCTCCCCACAGTATTGAGTTTAGCACTTTTCTTGTCATTCTTCCTTTATTTATTCCATGTTTAATGTAATCCCCGCCGTAGCCGAGTGGTTAAGGCAAGACGGCTTGGCACAAACTACGGGAGTTACGCTGGTTCGAGTCCCCATGGGGAAAGAAATTTTATCATGGAATTTCGGCCAGTATGGGACCGGTGCCCACTCAGCATCGTGAGGCACTAGGGTAGCTACAATAAGTAGCGATTTCAGGTTGAGATCAGCTATAACGGCTGGGGAACCCGACATGCTGCCCAGATGTCACCCATACACCATCTCGATGATCGTCAATCTCTACGATTAACACATGTGGATGTGAGGCCAGCATGCGGCTGTTATGCCAAGGGCCTTCTAGGCTGTCGCGCTTGGAGTTTTTTTTATGTCATCCCTCTTGATTAGTATATTGTTTATTTTTACACTCCTAAATCAAAATTTTCACGACCCTTAATAATTTGTTCCTTTTTATTTTATTTTTATAAGTTTAAATCTCCACAACCAATATAAAAATGTTATCGAAGTTTATTTTTTGGTCCATACCAGAAGATTTTAGACTCTGTTGGATATTATCTTTGGTTGAAAATACATTCAAATATATTTATTTTGTAATTGCTCTCTCAGCAAATTAACTGGTAGTTTCTGTTAACTTCGTTTCTCTAAGTGTATTGAATTGATTTTTTTACACAAATCTATTTGTATTGTCTTTTACTTTTATGTTTTTTTTATTTAATTTTTCTGTATCTAATCTTTTTCAATGGCTGAATGGAAGAGGCCAGTTTAAATATAATAATATAAAATAAACAAATTAAATAGGCTAAATGGCTAACTAAATAACTTACTCGCACCATCGAACCCGTGGTTCATAGTCGCGTGGACACAGCTCTATACTTCCCTATCCCGAGCCAATGCTTTCCAATCATTTCCTATATAATCTATTTCCTTCAAATCATGGCTAATGTTACTGTCTCAGCTATTCTTAGCCGTCCTTCTTGTTTTACTACAAGAATTGGCATAGTAAGAAATTTTTCTGCACAATCAAGACTATCTACAGAAATTTCCAAAGAAGTATTAATTTTCGAACAAAAACTTTGACGAAAATGAAAAAAAAAAGTACGGTAAATAAAAGACTAGCAGAGGAAACTTGTAATACAAAAAAAAAAAGAAGGGCAACTTCTTTTTCCTTTATTAAACTTTGATTAGGTGTGTAATGTATGTTTTTGTGAAAACAATTTTGTTGAAAATGCAGTTAATTACTGATACATTTCATGGTCAGAGTGTGGCATTTCAAAGGGGTTGAGAGGGGGATAACCCCATCAATGATTGTTTCACCCCCAGTGTTTGAAAAATCAACCCCATTACTGTTAATGTTTATAGGTGTATGCATTTGCAGAGTAAAAAAGCGGAATTTACCTACATTTCCTCTTAAATGATAAATTTAAGACTAGATATTAATATATGTTTTGTCATTTATTCGTGTCTAATATTGTCAGGATTATTAATTCTCTGAGGTTGAGATGGACAGGTCTTCTTTTAGCCCGAATGTATGACAGTGAAGGAATCCAACACGTAGCTGTTTGTGAACTACCAGCAGCAATTTTTGTTTCTTCAGAACCAAACGGGATATAATTATAATAATAAAATAATAATAATAATATCGGAGATATGTATGAGATATCTGAAAAATTAAATTGATTTCATGATCTCTTTGGAGAGACAATAGAGAAATACAGAACACTGGAAAGAACACTTGGCAAGGATGACTGAGAATAGAATACTAAAGCAGCATACAACTATTCGCCACGAGGAAGAAGTTTAGGAAGACCAAAGAAAAAATGGAAACACCAGCAATTTGAAGCCGGAACAGGCTAGTAAGTAAGCCTAAACCGAGATGAAGAAGAAGATTTCATGATAGTGATTTTGGGAAGGGAGGAATGTTGATAAATTCTACATTGCACCTACTGTTTTCATAAGACATAATTAGTTTAAGGTAAAAGGATATGAAACTTTTTTTCTAACATTAATAATGTCATATTCTAGTATACCAGGCATTTGGGAAGTATGTTTGGCCTACTATTATAGAGAAGAAAAAAATGGGAACTTATAAAAGTGCTTATTTTTTATATTTTAGATAAACATATACTCGTATAACTGAGTCATTTTAAACATACATTTAAAATTCTTTCACAATTCTGTTTGTAAATTTATTGCCTAGAATTTTACATTTTTTCATAATTTTAACATGTATCAAAAGTAAGATTTTGGTATTTTTTATAATTAGTGTTTTTGATTTTTCAATTTAAATATATATGAATATCTTATGAATTGTAAATTTAAATTTTGAAAAAAATATACTTTTTAATTGGCGTCTAGACAAAACGCATACTAAATTTCATACGTATATCTTTGAAGGAATTATATGACTGTTTAACTCATGCCACAAATGCTAGTCAATGACCAATCACGTTACAATGAATGTTGTTTTACAACCAATGACAGTCGTGTTTCACCTCGCTCTTTATCCATTTATCTTTATCAGCTCCTGATTTTGTGATAAAGAAAGCTCCTCCTTTTTAATGTTCTGAACAGGTCAAAGCATTATTTTTCTCCAACAAATACATTGAATATAGCAAATAATGAAAAGATTCCTTGATTTTTCTGAGTTGTTTCTAAAAAAATAAATGAATAACCCGTAATGTTGATTATGATATACAGTTTGATGTGTTTCATTATTTCTCCACTTGGGTGCACTCTTACAATATTGCGATCTTATTTAACAAAAAATAATATGATCAAGCAGCAGTGAGTGAACATAACCTCACATTTCTGATTTGTTTTCAAACATCGCCGTTTACATTAAATATATACATATTTTAAAATAACTATAGTTAAATAATGATTTGTGAGTAAACAGCTTAATTTTATTCGTTAAATAGTCCTAACGAATGCCACTCTTGATTTCCAAATTCTCTAGATAAATTCACTCCTCACTTCGTGATTCGTGAATTTATCGATATTTGGAAATCACTCGTGAAAATCTAACTGATAGAAAAGTGGAAACGTGCATTTAAGAGCAAAAAATCTTTAAAGGCCTAGTAAGATTTCTTTTAAAATCTATTATTTTTTGTTGAAAAATCAGCGTTTCATACCATCCTATTTCCTTAACAACTTAGCTTGTAATGAAATTGCATATTTTAAAGATATATCCACATATTGTGTGTGTAGTTAACTGTACTTATGACGTATGACAAGTGTATTAAATATTTTAAAATAGGAATATAAACATTACATATACAAAGTTCAACAGACGGCCATGAACTTTCATTTGTTCAGATAAAAGTAAACCCATTCAACATCTCTCAGACACCAAATGTTTCTTCTAACACTTAATAAATAAGAGCGAAACCTGCTACCATACGTAATGTTCAATTACGCCTTGACAGGTAGTAACAGTGGATCGAAATATTTTTTTTATTTTTTATTTGATCAGATATGTTGATTTTAATATTTAAAGAAAAATGTTTAAAAATTAGAATTTCAGCCATTACTCTACAGAGTTGTGACTTTTTGACTCCATTTTTAAAGGACGCGAGTTCTTCACACACCCCTATCCTGAGATGTTTTCCAATCATCCCTGTACGATCTACTTCCCTCAAATCTTGGTCAATGTTATTCTCGCACCTCATTGTCGGTCTACGAACTGGGCGTTTTTCCCTTTGATTTTCCTACGATAAAAAGAAAAACGAAGATATAAGAACAGAACTTAATATATTTAATCTCTGCGAAAGAATAAAATATTATCAAAATGCTTATCTTCAGCACGTATTACGAATGAATGAACAGCGCATGCCAAGAAGAGTGTATAATTTTAAACAAAAAGGGAGAAGAATGTTGGGAAGACCATTGAAGAGATGGAAGGATCAGTTCGACCTATAATGAGATCGGAACAGGCCATTGGGCTTAATCCTTGTTGTTGATGATGATCTTAACAGTTCGTGTTTTGCATCCACATAATATAACTAGGGAAATAACAGTTTTATATAATTTCAGTGTTTTTACTATTATATCATATGGTGGATAATGCTTATTTTATTTATTTTTGAATACATGGACCTAACTCATCAAAACACATATTATTTTGTTTGGATGTTTGTGTGTATTCTAAATAAGCATGGGTTCACAATGGAGTGAATTCTGATTTGTTCAAATATGGAGGTCATTTTGTTAGAGATTTATTGAAAAACGAGCGAGTGGGGACGAAACAGGTTTAATTGTTTTATGATGACTATCATATATATCGATGTCTGTTTTAATTTAGATATCGATTGATAAAACGTTACCTATCGCAGTGAAGTAATAGAATTATATCTGAAAACAAAAGACAATAATGAGATGTTTTAACACAAGGCCCATGTTCCTATCCCAGTAATGCAATTGTTCCCTCATTATAACACTGCCTATTGCGTTTTATATCTGTCGCAATCACATAAATAATACCTCATCCCCCAAATACCAATCAAAGCCGGAGAATAGACTGCATTATCCCCACCATATTCCGAGTTCGATCCTAGAATTGTTTGACGAGGCAAAGTTGAGGATGCATGGATTCTGGCGATATGTTGTGCCGGAATAATGGGACTAACTGTTATAGGGGGAGTGGGTAGGACATTCCATGCGGATCTGTTTTGGCCGTCACGCCGCGAAAAGCACCGCTTTACAATACACAAACAGATGGAGGGGCAGATTTGAATGGCAAAATAAAACCGTCCACATATCTGCACCAGTACAGTAAACCTTGATGGCTATATTCTTCTTATTATTATCCATTCGCAAACATTGTGCGCATTCTGTGTTTATTGTGTACGTATTGTTTGTATAGGGTGGACAAATTGTTACCGGTATTTTATACAGGATGTCTGCCTCGCTAACTTGTGTTGTATTAATCGATTGTTGTACACTAAAGTCAGTGGATTGTTATATAAAGATATAATAATAATAATAATAATAATAATAATAATAATAAAATATTTAAACTGGCAGAGTTGAGGCTATGAGGCCTTCACTACAAATCAACCATTTGGAAAATAACGTGTGTAAATTTTGACGTTGAGCAATGCAAGCTTAATATGACATGATAAGAAAAATAAATGACTGAACGGAATTTGAACCCGGACTTCTGGGTTGGTACCCCAGCGTGCTATCCATTACACCACCAGGCAAATCCAATTCAAACACACACACACACACACACACACATATATATATATATATATATATATATATATAAAGAATATAAGTGTTTGAATTGGATTTGCCTGATGGTGTAATGGATAGCACGCTGGAGTTCCAAACCAGAAGTCCGGGTTCAAATTACGTTCAGGCATTTATTTTTCTTTTCATGTCTATATATATATAATCATTGCATTTTCATGCTATGCTTACAGCTTTACTAGGGAATTGTAGGTGTGCTTACTTCCCGTTGCTTTCCACAACGGTGAAGGATGACGATGATAATGATGGCCGTATGATTTTGGGGACCTTAAAGTTTTCCTGACATTTGTCTTAAAGATGAAAAACCCCGTTAAAAACCTCACCCAGAAAAACTGCCCCGGCCGGGGATCGAACCCGCGCCCGCTGCGTAACAAGGCAGCACGCTACCTCGAGACCACAGCGGTGGACTATATATATTGAAGCAGGGCTACAGGACTTGGGGTGGTTCGGGTCTTCATGGGGGAAGATATTTTCTCATGGAATTTCGGTCAGTTTTCAGAACTGTGCACATCCTGCATGGTAAGGAATTTGGGTAGCTACAATAAGTACCGGTTCTAGGTTGAGAAAACTAGCTATAACGACATATTCAGCGCGACAACAATGTGACGTCATAATGCACACTTCTTGAGCCACAACAGATGACAGTGAGGAGTTTTCTTACGAACTCATTAATCAGAAAATTTTATGGTATAAAAGTAACTTATATTTTTATCTTCCGGCCCTGACACGAGAATCGTACGTTCGGGCAAGACAACATCTGCCAGGTCCGCTAATAGCATATACAAGAAACTCGAGCCTGAAAGAAGAGCCCTTAGCAACATATATATGTGGTGTTAGAGAGTGAACTACATTTTCTTACACGCATAAACGTTAACCCTTTATTCGAACAATGGAAATGCAGTCATACATCTGATTTGTTTTCATAAGGAACACCACGAGTGATTTCCAAATTATGGATACATTCACGACTCACGAAGTGAGGAGTGAATTTATGTAGAGAATTTGGAAATCAAGAGTGGCATTTGTTAGGTCTATTTAACGAATAAAATTAAGCTGTTTACTCACAAATCATTATTTAAATATAGTTATTTAAAAATATTTATATATTTAATGTAAACGGCGATGTTTGAAAACAAATGACAAACGATTGGTACGCTTCATCTGCTTCTTTTTTTTCATCACTGCAACCATATCATATTTATTTATTGCCAAAGGAACGTAATATTGTAAGAATGCACTTTAGTGGAGAAAAAATGAAACACAGCAAACTGTATATTCATTTCTGATGTCCTATGATGTAAATATGACAATTATATTTTTCTGGAATGTTATTACCTGGGAAAAAATACACTTAAGAAAGTGCAAAACAGTGGTTTATTTTTTTGGTGGTATAATCAATTGCTACAAATGTTTTTATATTAACTCCCGCATGCGCTACGTGTTATCATTCATGCACTATATATACAATCTGGTAGCCGTATTTCTTGGGGGGTTAGTCACTGCAAAATAATGCTATGACCTAATGAGAATGTTAAAAACGTGGCGCTTTCTTTATTATGATAAAAACTTTAGTTGGTAAATTCTATGCGAAACACGACTGTGATTGGTTGTAAATAAAAAATCATTGAAATGTGATTGGTCATTGACTGCCATTTGGGGCATGAGTTAAATAGTCGTAACTGGAACTTGGCTTAGAAGAAGTAGGCGTACAGTCCACTTCGGTCGACAATGGAACCCGTACTGACGTGTGAATTCCATCTACTGCTGTTGGCTGTGAACATGCGAATCTTGGAAGCAGATACGAGTTTTAACCGCTAATCCACAAGGACCCAACAACTGGCAGGATTATCTGAGTGATGGATAGTGGAAGTGAGTCCAGAAGTCGGCCTGTCACACCACGAAGTTAGTTTTACTAGCGGTATAATTTGTAATGCGATTCACGTCACGTAATGCTCGTGCGATGCGTGTATGACGTGAAGACGTTAAAACGAGCTCGTGTTCTAGCGTGATCCTTTATGTCCTGCACTCAGATCAGTTTTCATTTCAGTTTTGTCCAAAATATCAATCTTCAAACTACCAGATATCTGTTGTTTTCAGTAAATTGCAAAATAGCGTGAACTGCACTCAGATCAGTTTTCATTTCAGTTTTGTCCAAAATACAAGGGTTGTTTCTTTAGTTTTGGCAACAATAGTGTGGAATCCAAATAAAACTAGGGTTGACAATTCTGTTTATTGCACATGTAATTTCAGTGCCTCCCCTCCGTCCGAGCACATGGATTCGCCTCTACCCCCTCCCCTCCTCATGTAACAATGAGCCCAAAGTTATCAGTTTAGATCTAGGCGTCGCAGTATAACGTAGTACAAGTTTTCAAAGCAGGAGCAGAGAATCTGGTTGAAGATTGAACGTTTAGAGGCAGAAATGCACTACAGTGTCATCAAGGATTGCGAGAGGCTTGTGGTGCAGATACATTGCAGTACCGATCAGTGGCAAGGTGGGTACAAGCCTTTAGAGGACACGAAAATGTGTCACATGTGCCTAGGGGCAGTGTCTGATTTGTTCAATCGCTTGGGTTGGGAGGTGCTCTACCACCCTCCATACTCTCCAGACATAAGTCCCTGTGACTTCGACCTCATTCCTAAACTCAAGGAAGAGATTCAGAACAGTGGACGACAGTCTGAGGGCAGTTAATCAGTCTCTACGCACCATCCAGAGATTAGGCAGTGCCTACGGCATTCGACGGCTACCACACCGCTGGGAATACATTGTACGCAATGCTGGAGACTACGCCGATGGCCTCTAAAACTTACAACCATGTATGTATGCTATGTATCAATCGTCAAACTACCAGATATATCTTGTTTTCAGTAAATTGCAAAATAAACATTTTTTATATAATAAAATAAGAAATGCGCACAACGTGCAAAGAAGATTGTTTTTAGTCACTGCAGAGTTTCAACAACGATTCTGATCTCATCCTGCAGTTTAAGACATGATATTTCTTGTTCTGTTCGCCACATCTTGCACACACGCAGTCTGGACCGGACTCGTGGAATCTCTGGTTGCTGCACAGCCTGTGGTGAAATTCATGCACAGCGAGTATGGTCACTGTGTGGCGCAATTCATATCCTCCCTGAGTCCATTCACGGTTTGTCATTGTTTATAAATCTTCATTGATCCTACTTATTAACTCACTGGCACCTTCGAACCGCGCGGACATAAGCTCTACATAAGTTGAATAGGATTAGAAATAAATAATAGTTTAATAAAACTAAAACAACACGCTTTATTAGAAAACCAAACTAAAAAATGAAAAATAATTTTAATTTCCAACACGGTTGGGATAAAATTAAAGTGGTCAACAAAAAATCATCTCCAAACACATATAGAATAAAACTAGAGTTATCTACAAAAAATAATTTTACCATCAAAAGCGTGGAATGCTGTATATCAATTAATATATTTGATAATAAACAGATATTGGTAAAAGTAAAGTCTCTAAGAAGAAAACGTAAAAACTACGAAAAAGCACCCCACGCTTTTGATGGTAAAATAATTATTTGTTTATACATAACTCTAGTTTTATTCTAGATGTGTTGGAGGTGATATTTTTGTTGACCACTTTAATTTTATCTCAAGCATGTTGGAAATTAAAATTGTTTTTCATATTTTAGTTCGGTTTTCTAATAAAGCGTGTTGTTTTAGTTTTTTAAACTATTATTTATTTTTTAGTTTGGTTTTCTAATTAAGCGTGTTGTTTTAGTTTTTTTAAACTATTATTATTTTTTATATTTTTAGTTTAATTGATAGTCGCAGCATATACCATATAATTTAATCAACCCATAATTTTCTTATTCAACTAAAATTGAAACATGTATTTCCTTTATTTAGGGACAGCAGCGCACGCTGGGTATTCGCTGTATTTAATAAAAGTGTAGTGGTACATTTTAATGTCTGCTATCAGCAATTCAATTTCTAATTCGTGGGTATTTATCATAAGTAATGTCACGTGTGATTTCCAAATCATCGATAATTTCGTGAGTCATGGAGTGACGGCTAAATTTATCTAGAGGATTTGGAAATCTAGAGTGGCATTTGTTAAGACTGTTTAATGAATAAATTTAAGCTGTTTACTCAAAAATCATTATTTAAATATAGTTACTGGTAAGATATTTAAAAATATTTATATATTTAATGTAAACGACGAAATAGGATAGCAATATTGTAAGATTACGCCCTAGTGGAAAGAAAAAAAAAATCAACACATAAAACTGTATATTATAACCAACATTACAGATTATTAATTCATTTTTTTAGTAAGCAATTCAGTAAAATCATTATATAAAAACACAGTTATCTTCTTCTTCTTCACTTCAAGGGATAGGCAAATTGCCTGTTCCGCCTCACAGTTGTTCTGTCCTCTTTTCACTGGCCTTCCTACATTCCTTGAACTTCTTGGCTTATAGTTGAATGCTGCTCTTGGTAATCTTGATACATTCATTCTTTCCACATGTGTAAACCATTTCTCTCTATATTCTCTGATTTTCTCATCAATTATTAAACACACAATTATCAAATGTGCAATTCGAAGGAATCTGTTCAATATTTGCTACATTCAGTGTATTTGTTGGAGAGTCAGTCACTGCAAAATAATGCTCTGACCTGTTCAGAATATTAAAAAGGAGGAGCTTTCTTCATCACAAAAGGAGGAGCTGATCGATAAAGAGCGAGATGAAACACGACTGTTATTGGTTGTAAAACAAAATTCATTGAAACGTGATTGCTCATTGACTTCCATTTCGGGCATGGGTTTAAACAGTCTTTTTATTTATGTATATGCAGAAGGAAAAAATAAGTAGTTATTTACAAATCCTAGCCTTGTTAATGAGATATTCGCTTTGTTTATGCAGCTCCTGGGAGACCGATTTCACTGGTCAACATGATTTTTGTCTCATGAGTACCAATAGTTGTACTTAATGCAGTTTTTTATGTGTTTTCAAATATGTATTCGGAATTTCTCCATCACCCACAGTTTTTTTTATTTAAATTTAAATTAATGGATTTAAATAAGTTTTTTTTAATAAATGTTTTTTCGTCCATTGGTGGAGTGAGCAATGAACATGGGGAACACTTTCATCAGGAGATTTCAGCTATGAAAAATATATATAAAGGAAATTGGAATCCTAATATGCTGACCGATTATTGTTGGGCCATCAAGAGGGATGCTCCACAGGCAAAATATAGCAGAAAATCGTCATTTCTTACTTTCTAGGTGAGTCCGAATGTTCGAATATTGTGTAGTTACGAATGTAGAAAATATTAAAGTGTATGAAATTATAAATTCCTGTCTCTGGAATACCTTGCGTGATGGAGAAAAAACTATATCATATTTGAATTCAGGAGAATAAATACTATCAGAATTACATATTTTTCTTTCTGAGACAAAAAAAGTTTCGTTGTTTTTTTCAGTGTTTTTATTAAACACATTTTTGCAATTTAAGGGTAGAAAATAGCCTAGATCTGAAGTGCATATCTACCTGTACATTATGTTAATTTTAGGGGAATGTACGACATAGACGTGCTGTTAACATTGGGATTTTGATAACGGTGTAGGAAGTACTGTACCAGCGTTGTGCTTGGGTGTTATTTTAGTGTACCTTTGTGTAATATTAAACTGTGTATTTTATAAGATAAGAGGGTGTTTACAAAGTAAAATAAATATTTCGGCATTTGTCATTTGATTGTTTGTGGCATGTTAATGTACAGCGGTCTATCAAAGAAGTTAGCGTGCCTGCCGGCGGCGTTTCTCTTGTTAATTCTCATAAAATCGACCACCGCGCCTTGGGGTTGTTCTTTTTAAAATAGCACCTCGATTAACATCAAAATATATTATATTTCTCACTTTCCACTCCTTAATATGGAAATGTCCTCATCTGCACATGTCTGGAATCTGACATATCTAATTAGAGATCGGATAATAATTGTCCCATGTTTTGTGGTCGGAGCATGTGACTGCAGTTCATGAGGTCTCGTATTCGATTTACGATCAGGAATTTCTCTTTGAGGAGGAGGACTGTCCTTTCCCTATCCCTTCTCTATAAAATACTTCACATATCATCGCCTAATTATTTATCACGCCGCTTCATCAGACTATCCGACACACATAATCTTGACACTCGATCCCATCAGCACATTGTACTTTATATCCCTCCTCATCACACTGTATATTATTCATTATCTTTTATGGTCTCACTTACCAAAACATGGAATTCCCTTCCACCCTATGTCAGAGACTGTCAAACTATAACATCCTTCAAAAACAAACTAAAGAATTGTTTAATAACAAACTAACTTATACGCCTCACTGATAGTATTCATGTAACAATGAATAAATTAAATTATTTATGAAAATAATATTAAGATTAACAAATATTTTCATTTGTTTTGTTTTAAATATTGTATAATCATAAAATTAGTTTTCTATATCTCATTATTTTTCTTTGTTTTATATATACATTAGACAGTGACAATTTAATATGTCTTGCTTGTATAATTTTATTATTAGTTTTAGTCTTAATTTTAACTAACATTAACTGGTTGCATTATAGATCGTAATATAATAGATATTATCTTTTTGATCAAATTTTTATTTAGTATTTAATATTAGATTTAATTGAGATTGTTATATTCTGATGTAATATATGTTTGTCCTGGTGAGTGGAAGAGAAGACCACATGGCCTTAACTCCACCAGGCTAAATACATCTAAATGTAATTATTTTTGTGGTCCCGCATGGTCTAGATTTTGGGTTAAGTGCCGGTTTATTGATCCTCCTGGTGTTTCGTTATCATTTATCACCCATCATATCATCGGGTTGTTGGCCCCGGTGGACTTGTAGTTATGTTCCTTGCCTCTGGTCCCGAGGGTCGCGGATTCAAAACCGGTCGGGTCGATGGATTTTGAAGTCATCTTCTCATCTCCTTGTACGTCATTCTACAGTGTTATTTCTTTCTGGCATTTACTGTAATAATACTTTAGTGAGTCTATTATTTACCTTCCTGTTGAAATGGTCCATCCATTTTCTTTTATGGTAATCAATTTTTTTATACTACATTGAAAATGTTTAATTCTTTCGTGATGTTGATATTTTTCATTTGGTCTGCGAATGTGTAACCGACTGCCCTCTTAAAATTTTCTGTATTTGAGAATAAAATTCTTAGGTAATTTTTTTGGACCAGAGAGAGATGGACAGATAGGCGAATAGAGAAGACATAACAATGAGGTAAGCATACATGATCTTTATGGGAAACCGTATATAATAAGAGTTTAGTCTCGTAGGACTCAATGATGGACAAGACATGTTACACGAATGAGGAATGAAAGGGGGGCATGGAAGCTCCTTGTAGGAAAATCAGACGGATAATGTCTAGTTGGTAGGACAAGAATGAGGTACGAGTTTAACACTAACCACTATTTGAGGGAAGTAGATTATACAGGGAATGATTGGAAAGCATAGCTCAGGATAGGGATGTATGGAGAGTTTATGTCCGCGCGGCCATGAACCTACGGGTTCGATAGTGCCAGTGAGTAAGTATTATTAATGATTCATTCTGAGGAAATATCAGGTCTTTGACGTTGGTTAAAGTAATGACCTTGATTTTTTGTAATTTACAGTTAAACAATACGATTTAATTTGAATAATTGATAAGAAATTATTTGGAAATGATAAAAGATGTATTTATTGGATTGACTCATGTTTGTTTGTTTTACAACTGTAATAGTTGGTTAAGGCAATATGATGCAACCCGGAAGTTGATTGCCGATGGGGTCCGTATTTTTAAAACTGGTCTGGTTATCTGGGGTCGACACAGCCTCTAATTGCAATGAGTACCAAATTTATGTTATGGGTGTGAAATGGGCCCGTAATGTAGGACTGACAAGCCGGCTCACAGCCTTAATGATTTTTTTTACAAAGAAGGGAGTCGTAGGGCTTTATGTCCTGTATCCCAAGAGCTCCCTAAGACTGCTGTACTCATGAAAGTATTTTAATTTTTAATTCTTACAATTTTTCACAGATGGTGCATGTAGGGCTAGACACCGAAAAAAAGACAATAACAAAACGTTATATTTGTTGATCCTCTAGGGGCTTAATTTTTTTCCCGGAACCAAACTCAGCATATTGCAAAAAATAGAAAATTTAGGTTGTGTTTATTAAGCAACAAAATCGGACCATTAGGGGTGGGGATACATCTGAAATGGGAATTTATAAATCGCTCTAGCGGCCGCAATTTTGGATTTTTCGCAATGAAACTCTGTATATACAATTGAAATAAAATTAAAAATATATTCTCCAATTATGATCGAAATTCGACCAGTTATGAATGGGCGTTAACCTGAAAACCGATTTTTTTTTGCGGCCACCATATTTGATTGATTCTCAATTAACTGTATAGGCTACATAGGACCTACTTTTTACTTACTGAAAGAAATATATATGTATTCCTTAAACAAGTGAATTCGGAACATAAATTCAGCTTACTCCAGTATATGCTCAGTTTACGTAGATCGTACGTGAAGGGTTTTTCTTTGCCCTCTTCTACTGTCACCTCTACATTCGTACACTTTTTTTTTATTATCCTACGTTATGGCGCCCTTCAAATAATATAACCTAATAATCCGAACCGGTGGGCGCCCAGCGGTCGAAATTCGTCCACAATTCATTACATTTTTCACGTTTGTCACAAATACGTCATTGTGCATTAATTTTCTATTTATTTTAAAAATTCGAAGGATAGAAAATATGACTGTGGTATAGCTAGGCTAAGTAATATTTAGAAAACAATAACGGATCATTTGACATTTTGTATACTATTTATACTATTTAAATTTGCATTTGGCCTATTATTGAGGCTCGTAAAAGTTCCTTAAGCCTGAATGAAAAGGTCTCTAAGCAAAATTTACTGAATTTTCCCGTCCTAGTACTACCTTGGTTTCCTAGATGTCAGTATGAGGCGGAACGCTGACCACAGACCACTCATATATCTATACGAAGACAAGTGTAACTAAATTAGTATGGTTCAAATTCTTCCCTGTAGGGGGGAGAGCGCCTAAATCTCTGTAAAGGAAAACATGGGCTTACAAGAAGAAGATTATGTGTAAGGGAATATATATCCCTTCTTCTTTGTCTCTTACTCGGAATCGTCGATGTTCTATGTCGAGGCATAATGGATGTAGGCGGGAATATGTAAATATAAAAAAAAATATATGTAATGAAATTACTGAAACCAAGATTGGCCTGGGGTTAATTTAAATTTAAATAATAAAATGTACTCACTATTTTAAACCGCTAATAATAAATACGCGAGAGTAAGTCAATTCACATTGCTGCTGCACAATTTTCTTTTTGCAACAATGCACTTTTTGTATGAAAGTAAACAAATGAATGAGTACATAGATGAACGAATAATACAGACAATTTATTTTATTTTGTTTAATTTAATTTATTTATCCATCCGTAGTAATTCTGCCCGAAGGCAGGTCCTTCACTTTCATGCTATGCTTGCAGCTTTACTAGGGAATTGAAGGTGTGATAGCTTCCCGTTGCTTTCCACATCGGTGAAGGATGATGATGATGATAATGATAAGGATGATAATTATGATGATGGCCATATGATTTCGGGGACCGTTTGGGCCTTAAAGTGTTTCTGACATTTGTCTTGCAGGTGAGGAAAAACCCCGATAAAAACCTCACCCAGAAAAACTACTGCCCCGACCGGGGATCGAACCCGGGCCCGCTGCGTGACAAGGCAGCACGCTACCCTCGAGACTACAGCGGTGGACAATTTATTTATAATACTTATTAAACATAAATTTTATTTTTTCTGCAGTAGATATCTATATGAACTTTAATTATGCCAAATAACACACTCCTCCGTGCACGCAATCTGCTTAAGAAGGGGTACAAAGTTTTTTCTTCACCAATTTATATATAGATGAGGTGGGATAATGACAACACATATTAGAGGGAAGTAAACTGTACAAAGGATGATTGGAAAATATTATCTCTAGATTAGGATGTATGGAGAGCTTATATCCGCGCGGCCATGAACCTCCGTGTTAAATGGTGCCAGTGAGTTAGTTTAAAAGGATCTGAATTCTGAATGACGCATTTGATCAACATTTGTGGTCTCTTTGACGACCAGATTACATTGACGATCCTTGTAAGGAAGAATTTCTTATAAAATCCACCAACTACTTGAAATATTTATGATTTAAATAAATTTACAGAAATAATGAAACAAATGAAGTACTGTATGTTAATATTTTAAATCGTGTGATGACGTGTACATGTCCAGTTTGCATGTCTGGTTTAATATTTTTGCTGCTGAAAATGGGTCTTGTTAATTGGACAAATATGAAGTTTAATGTTAAAAGTATCTTCTTTTGTAATTTTTGTTGTTTTAATTTTTTCTAGGGTTTTTATCAAGTATTTAGAGAGAGGGGCATGTTTGAAATTGCTGGGAGTAAATTTAAGAATGAATCATTAATGAAGAAGGCCAAACGCATGTTGTATTTTCCCAGAATATGGACAAGTGTGTTTAAAGTTAGATTATTTCGTGAATATTCTGAGCACGTATGAGAACAGAAATGTGTAAAAGTTAACATATTTTATTCCTTAGCATTAATCTTACATTCGTACAGTACCCTGCACAAGTTAATACTTTCATTACGTAACCCATTTCTCTTAATTTCATATCATGTCTTATTTACTCTCATGTAAAGTGGCCGACAGTAGTTATTTACTTTACAAGGGTTTAAATGAGGCTTTACGGATGTGTTAAATAACATCTAAGTGAAGCCGGTATTTCTTAAGGAATTCGTAAAACATTTTCATTGTGATATAGATAGTTTTATTTTATTATGTCGAATTTTAATATTTGTATATGTTGACATATAGAAATACATCAATCCATAGGAATTCCTTTAATGGAGTGTAAAACAAATCGATGTGCTTCTAGGAAACTTTTCACAGATGGTGGTAGGACAACTAATGTAAATAAGTCTAGGGCGAAGAAAAATGAAAACAACGAAGCTAAATGCATTTATTGCGAGAAGAAATTCTCGGAAGATGCACAAGGCGAGGTGTGCATATCCTGCCATGACTGGTGCCATGAACAATGTGCTTGTGCAGAAAACGATGATAAGTTTGTGTGTGATATTTATGGAGAGTGGAGTAGAAAATGATACTCAGACTTAGAAATATTTTTTCCCACCGATTTCTTTCTTTTTTTATGCTTTTGTTTATTGATTTAATTTAATTAGTTATGTATTTAGTGTCCACCACTGTGGTCTCGAGGTAGCGTGCTGCCTTATCACACAGCGGGTCCGGGTTCGATCCCCGGTCGGGGCAGTTTTTCTCGGTGAGGTTTTAATCGGGGTTTTTCCTCACCTGTAAGACAAATGTCAGGAAAACTTTAAGGCCCAAACGGTCCTCGAAATCATATGGCAATCATCATCATTCATGTTATCATCTTCATCATCATACTTCACCGGTGTGGAAAGCAACGGGAAGCTACCACACCTACAATTCCCTAGTACAGCTGCAAGCATAGCATGAAAATGCAGTGAAGGACCTGCCCTCGGGCGAAATTACTATGGATGGATGTATTTAATGTCAGTTTTTTAAATTATCATCATCCATAAATGTTTTCGGATTAATGTGTGCCTGTCTGTGTAAATCAATAGAGTGAATAATCTTAAAATTAGACTAAAAACTAAGATAAACTCTGGTGTTTAGTTTACCCGAATATGGAGATGAAAGTGGACCTATCTTGCAATACAAAAAAAGTTTATAAATTATGAATGTTTTCACGTTTGAATAAAATAGCAATGCTATTCCATAGTTATAACACTAACAGTAATTAGTGTAATTAAACAGAATGTATGTTCCTTAATTAAAAGAAGATAAACAAATTCAAAGTAGGGGTCCTCATTCCCCGAAGTTTCTCTACCAACTCATTTCAAAAAACGTTAAACTGGAAGTACTATATAAAACCGTTATTCTACCAGTTATATTATATGGGTGGGAAACATGGACTCTTACTTTATGGGAGAAAAGGAGATTACGAGTATAAAGTTACGAGAATAAAGTTCTTAGGGAAATGTATTGACCAAAGAGAGATGAACGGACATTTTAGATGGAATTTTGTCCAGTATGGGACCGGTTTCCTCTTAGCATCGCGAGGAATTTGGGTAGCTACAGAAGTAGCGGCTTCAGGTAAAGTAAAGAACATTTTTAACGGCTAGAGGCCCGAGATACTAATCGCATTTATGTGATGCTAGGAGTCGGTAAGTAGGCCAAGAATATTTTAGGCATACCGCGCCGTGTAGTAATTACCGAATATAAAGTAACAGTTTACAAAATTTCTAAACACAGCAAAGTATTCATATGAGGTTAGGAAATGTACATTTACGGCTTTATAGTCTAAAGTTATTGTAGTTAAAAATTAGAGTACACAGATTAATTATATGTATAATAATAATACAAATAATGCTTTGTTTTAGTTGCCACAGTTAAGGCCATAAGGCCTTCTCTTCCGCCCAACCAGCGAATAGCAGAATTATACAAAAATTAGATACATATTATACTGGAAATTAAATGAAATGGCTTTATAAAGTAGTGTTAAATTCCCAATAAATGTCTTCTTATCTAAGAAGCCGCCATTTGCAAAGATAGAAGCAATGGTTTTCAAGCATTTGGCGCCAGGGAATTACAACGTATATAAGATAAAAATTGGCGTCTAGATCGCAACTCGTCTCGGTAGCTCAGTTGGTAGAGCACTTGGCCCGGAAAGCCAAGGGCTCCGGGTTCGAGTCTCGGTCTAGGCAAAAAATGTTGTCTTCAAATATAATTAATTTAAACTGTTTCAAGGAGTAGTTTATTTAAAATATACATTTTGGAGACTTATGGAGAGATATATTTCCTCTTTGAAGTTCTAAAAGATTGCCATACACTCTTGTTGAAGGATCAAAAACTGAGAATAAATTTATTATTTTCAGACTATCATTTTAGAACTTAACATTTTTTCTCGGAAAATGGAATTTTAAGATATTAAAATACAGACTAAACAAAATACAATGATGTTGTGATCTAATACTAACAAAAACATAGAATATAATAAAATTAAAATAAAGTAAGTGGCTTCCTAGATGATTGTTTATGGAATGCTCTATATAGTTGTTATGCAGTTTAATGTTTTCATTGTGTCGAACTTAAGATATCAGTTAATTTGGATTTAAATAATGATAAACTGTTTGGAATCCAATACCAAATTACCTAAAGCAGCATACAACTATTCACCACGAGGAAGAAGAGGCTTGGGAAGACCAAGGAAAAGATGGAAAGAGCAGCAATTTGCAGCCGGAACAGACTAGTAAATAAGCCTAAACCGTGAAGAAGAAGAATAGTACATGATAGCGATTGACAGTCCCTGACATGGCGTGGGAAGTGCGTTCCATGCTCTAGTCATTGGTATTGTGGAAGATTCATGTATCTTTATAATGTGGTGATAAATTTTGGTTTTGCTGTCCAGTGTTGTATGAACAATGCAAATTAAAAAAGAAGAGATCATTGCACAAGTGTATACCTCTTCCCCTTACAGTGAATTTCGAAATATTTTAGATTGTAATAAATAATAAGTTAATTTAGTAATACAATTTTCAAATTGAGTTTTTTTTTATATTGACACTACTGATTTATACATTTTCCAATTCTGGGACCCCAGCGATACCAAATTATTCACTTGTTTTTTTCGCTTTAATTTTTGTATTTCGCGTTTATAACTTACGTATGAAGGAATGCAAAATGTAAAAGCAATTATCCAATTGGCTCAGAGTTTCTGAAAAAATGATCCCTACTCGTTTTATTATATTGTGATTCATCAATGCAAATATAATTGAATTCCGCTGTGGGTGAGAATTTTAAAATGTTTATCATTTATACATTTTAAATATTCCTTATGGGCTAAGATTTCTATTTTGTTTTATAGTTCTGAAAACATTTTTATATTCGATTTTACTGTTTTATTTACTATCTTATCCTTTTATATTATTCCTCGTTTTCTTCTTTGTATTGTTGTAATTGAAAGATGTACACGGAAGGGTGTATATATATTTTTTTTATTTATTTATATACAGAATTTTAATGTTTACACATCTTTCTGTGCCTAAAGTTTTATTTTTCTTCTCCACTCGTCTCTCTCCATCCAATCCATGTCCTCCAGTCCTCTTGCTCTCATTCCAGTTCTTATTGCCTGCATCCACGAGTTTCGAGGTCTTCCTCTCCTCCTTTTTCCAGCTGGACACCATTCCAGTGTTTTCCTGGGTAATCTTTCTTCTTGCATTCGTCGTACGTGCCCATACTAATTTAATTGCTTATACCGTATATAATCTACTATTGAATAACGAATGTTCATTTTTTCTCTTATGACAGTATTTCTTATTTTGTCTAATTTTGAACATCTTGCTGCTCTCTTCAAGAAATCCATTTCCATCGACATAAGTTTTTTGTTCTTCTAAGTTTTTGTTGAATTTCTAAACTTCAGTTCCATATGTGACAGTACTTCTCACTATTGAATTATATATTTGTAACTTATTTTTCCTGGTTATATGTCTTTTCCATAAGACTACATTCATCATTGCTGTTATTGCGCGCTCTCTCTCTCTCTCTCTCTCTCTCACTCTATATATATATAATATATATATATATATATATATATATATATATATATATATATATATAGAAAAAAAAAATAAGTGTTTGAATTGGATTCGCTTGGTAGTGTAATGGATATCACGCTGAGGTACAGACTCAGAGATCCGGGTTCGAATCCCGTCCAGGCATTTATTTTTCTTATCATACCATATTAAGCTTGCATTGCTCAATGTTAAAGATTTAATTATAACATCGATAAAGCGTCACTGCTATAAAGTAAAATAAATATTCTCTTTAATTTGCTTACTTGATATAGTCAGCTACTAGATGGCAGTGAAGACAGTGTTCTCGCGACATCTAGTAATAATGGAGAGTATAATACATATATAAGAAAAATAAGTGTTTGAATTGGATTCGCTTGGTAGTGTAATGGATATCACGCTGAGGTAACAGACTCAGAGATCCGGGTTCGAATCCCGTCCAGGCATTTATTTTTCTTATCATACCATATATATATATATATATCTTATTTCAGGCTCGATGCCGTTTTATACTATGAAAATTCCGGTCTCAGCTACGCATCGGACTTACATATCTCATTTTACCCGTAAAACTATATTTTACACTATAGACTTTTTTTATATGTAGGCCTACAAATAGTATTACTTTTATGGGAACGATGTTGTCGCTTGTCGCCGCAGACTGACTGACAGAGATGGAAAATAATTATCTCCAAGTTTCGTTAAGAGAGGATAGTTCAATGGCAATCTCCGCTAGCTGCTGTTCCGGTTATTGAATTCAACCCCTACCTACATTAAATATATGGATGATAACACTGAGGCAACAAAAACATTTTTTTTTGTCTCAGAAAGAAAAATATGTGATTCTGATAGTATTTGTTCTCCTAAAATCAAATATGATTTTCCTCACTCACTCAAGGCATTTATAATTCCAAACACTTTAAATATTTACTACATCCGTAACCACACAATATTCGAACTCGTCTAGAAAGTAAGAAATTACGAGTTTCTGCTATATTTCGCCTCTGGAGCATCCCCTCTTGATATTCCAACAATAATCGGCCAGCTTATTAAGATTCCATTTGTCTTGATATCTCTTTTCCATAGCTGAAATCTCCTGAGTTAGCTCATTTGGTTTTATTTTACAATGCTGCCTAAGCCATCACAAATATACAAAATTAATGTACACAGAATTGAATATCTCGAAAAGCTCTACAAAAAAGTTGGCAACAGCATATGTTTATCTCTTACGGATAACTCACAATAACCATTTTTGTCTTTCATTGTTGCCAAGAAGATCGAGACAAGTACTTAGATTCCTGTGCAAGCATAGCAGCACATGGCGGGTATTCTTTACGGATAACGTAACGAATTTTGTCTTTTACCTCATTTATGCCAAGAAGATCGAGATAAGTACACTTCCGGGCAACGCCGGGTAACAGCACGGGGCATCTAAAAATAATTACGTTATAAATTTTTCCGTATGCTTATTTAACTAAACATAAAACACATTAATTTTCGTAATTCAACTCTAATTTTCGTAATTCAACTCATTTATGTCAAGAAGATCGGATAAGTAGATCCCGGGCAACGCCGGGTAATCAGCACGGGGTATCTAAAAATATAAGTTTATAATTTTTTAGATACCTGCTGTACCCGCTTGCCGGGAATCTACTTATTGAACTAAACATAAAAACACATTAATTATCATTTATTTAGGCGTAGCAGCGCACGCCTGGTATTACCTAGTCTTATATATAAAAATTAATGTTTGTATTATTTGTTTGTTCGTACTTTATGCGCGGCCATACCGTTGATCCGATTGTGATGGGGTTTTTTGCAAAATGTTCAGCAGATTCCCGGGATAAACATAGGCTATAAGAGAGTTGTGATATTCAACTCCTACACCCTTAAAAATCGCCCTTTGTAGTGGAAAACGTGAAAAAAGTAGCTCTTTGGACGCTTAAATGGCGTACGCTGCCTAAACCATAAGAAATACACAAAATTAATGTACACAGAATTGAATATCTCAAAAAAGCTCTACAAAAAAAGCCCGCGACAGCATATGTTTATCTCTTACGGATAACTCACAATAACCATTTTTGTCTTTCATTGATACCAAGAGTCCCTTATCTCTTACGGATAACTCACAATAACCATTTTTGTCTTTCATTGGTGCCAAGAGTCTCGCGCCGTAGCCGAGTGGTTAAGGCAAGAAGTATTGGCGCAGAACTACGGGTCTTACGCAGGTTCGAGTCTCTACGGGGGGAAAAAACATTCTTATGGAATGTCGGCCAGTATGGGTCAGAAATGAAATCTAGCTGGGGGGGGGGGACTGTTTTGACTCACTCTCATCAATTTATCTTTTTTTCTTTCACTCTAATATAATTGTTATATGACGGTTCTTAGATTATCTGCAAACGAGGGTACAATTCTAATGTTCATGACTATGTGACGTCATCATTCACACTTCTTGAGCCACAACAGAAGGCTGTAAGATGTCTTGCGAACTTATTTAATAATATCTAATTATGTCCTAATTTCTGAATTTTATGGTAAAAAAAGTAACATGTTTTTATCGTCCGCCCATGACATGAGAATTGAACTTTCGGGCACGACAACGTCTGCCAGGGACGCTAGTACTTTATAAAACTCTTCTCAAAGTGGCTTAGCTCCCTCTCTTACTAGACCCCTCATATCCTCTGCGAATAAGGAGTTTTTACTGTACTTTAAAGTTAGACACATGGTCGAAAATAGCTTACGAAACTTGACTATAAAGGTAATTAAGACGTTCATATGGATATTATGGAACATCGCTGGCGCTTGTCTCATAAACATACTCGTGTCTCAATTATTATTACTACAATTATAGTCTCACTTAATGATATACTATTTTAATTGTTATGGGTATAACTTTAGATACAATTTGCAATTCATTTTTTTTTCAACTTGCAGTACTAATTCAAACAACTTTCATTTGTTCCACTATTACTAGTGATTGTGAACTGTAAATTTGTTAGTCGTGAGTTTTCTGAAGTAGTTCACTGATTTAATTTTAACGATACTAAATAACTATATAATTATAATTAAATGGGTTGTATTCGTTAAACCACGAAGAAACTTCCATCGGGTTGATGTTCATTTGAATTTGAATCAGACATCTTGCAATACTTGTCATTGAATTTTACAGCTTGAACAATCTAGTTCATATATATATAAATTTCGTGTCACGTTGTTTGTCCGCGATTGAATCCTAAACTACTGAACCGATTTTAATAAAATTTTGCACACTGTGTGCTGTTTGATCCAACTTGAAACTTAGGGTAGTTTATAACTAAATTTATAGTCGCATTATTTTTTTATTGCAAATTATTTGTTTATTATTTGACAAAAGTTATAATTATCTGTGAGTTCTATACGATTCTAACACATGTAAGGTAATTTGGTAAGGACTTGGTTTATTATTTAACAAAGAGAGATCCAGATGGCTGTGCTTTCTGTTGCAACCGCAAATTTCAATTGAATTACAATTATTATTTCATAATTTAAGGGTGTTCAGTGTTTTTATTTATTTTCAATATTATTAATTTCGTGTGTAAGTATTAGTTTTAAGTTATCTGGCTGAAAGACAACAACTTAATTAAAATTTTTAACGTATACCTTAGCCACAGCAACGCGTGGCCGGGACTTCTAGTATATATATCATTCCATAGTAATTCTGTCCGCGGGCAGGTCTTTCACTGCAATCATAGCATTTTCATGCTATTCCTTGCAGCTTTACTAGAGAATTAAATGTGTTATAGCTTCCCGTTGCTTTCCACACTGGTGAAGGATGATGATGATGATGATGATGATGAAAATGATAGGATGATGATGATGATGATGATGATGATGATGGCTGGGATGGTTTTCGGGGACTGTTGGGCCCTAAGTTTCCTGACATTTGTCTTATAGGTGAGGAAAACCCCCGAAAAAACCTCACTCAGGAGCCTGTCGCGACCGGGATCGAATTCGGACACGCTACCTCGAGGCCACAGCGGTGGATATATATATATATTCATAGTGTTCTGCCCAATAGCAGGTCTTTCAGTGCAAACTCTTTCCTTTTTGTATCTGCATACAAACCATTTATTTTAATATTGTCTATCATCTGATGTCCTTTTTTTTTTTTTTTTTGCCTTTAACTTTCTTTCCGTTGACCATTCCTTTTAGGGCATCCGTTAGCAGGCAGTTTATTCTTAGCCCGTGGCTAATCGAATTTCTTTTGCTCTTCTGTATGAGTTCTTCCTTAGACCACTCTGTCTAGCAGATCTATATACGCGCGCGTGTGTGAGTATACACACACACCACACACACACTTAGATGTTTGTATGTAATACTTTTGCTATTAATTATACATGTAACTAATAATAATAATAATAATAATAATTTTATTTATATACAGATTTTGAATGTTTACACATCTTTCTGTGCCTGAATATTTATTTTCCTTCTCCACTCGTCCTAGATAATGGTAGAAATATCGTAAGACAGCCTGGTGACATTCTATGTAATAGAATGCAGGGTTTAACGGGCGGTAATCATTGGTTAGAAGATTCCGGGCTATAGGCAGTTGTCCATAACTGGAGTTTCTCACAGACGTTTCTCCGTCGGCTGCCGCGGCTCCGACCAATGAACAAGTCAAGTCAAAGTTATAGTGAATAGAATATATTTATTTAGCCTGGTGGAGTTAAAGCCATTTGGCCTTCTCTTCCACTCACCAGGACAAACATATGTTACATATACGTACAAAAAATTACAATAGTAGTCATACTAAACAATTAATTATCTGTCAAATTGAATAATAATGAAAATAATGTCTAATAATACAATGAAATTAAATACAATTAAAATTAAATTAGTGATAGAATGAATACAGAAAGGAATAACAGCTCGAATCTACAATACATAAACATAAAAGAAAAAATACAAAGTAATAAACTACAATGAATTAATCTATGCTTATTATACGTACAAGGCATTAGGTAAATATATTAACGAATCTTAAATCTGCGACCCTCCTGATGCAGGTGGTGATCAAATCTTCACCCACTAAATGTGGGCCCCGGTTCCAAGACAGAGTCAATTTACCCCGGATAATTTGGGTATAATTTGAATTTAGCTATGTATATGTGATAATGGCTGCTCCGTATTTATTATCTTTTTTTTAAATGATTTCCGCGATTTATATTATTTTTATTGTTGAGCAACTGTGTTTATTTGTAAAGCAAGCTTGAGTGTATAGCACGTAGAAGAACTCACCACTGAAGATGCCCTCCGCAGACGAGGGAGAAAACACCACTTAAGGACCACGACCCTATAGAATCTGCTAATAATTTTTTTTGTAATAATAAACATATATTTTATTTCTGACTATTTAACTCATGCCGCAAATGGGAGTCAATCACATTTCAATGATTTTTTATTTTCAACCAATCACAGTCGTTTTTCACCTCGATTTTATGAATTTAATTTTATCACATTATAATCAAGCTCCTCCTTTTTAACATTCTGAATAGGTCATAACATTGTTTTGCACTGACTGCATGTGGCTATCAGATTGTATATGTAGTGCATGAATGTTATCAGATAGTGCTTGCGAGATATAATATAAAATCATTTGTAGCAATTGATTATACCAAAGAAAACTGTTTGCATTTTCTTAAACGTATTATTTCCCAGAAATGTACGTTCCAGAAAAATATAATTGACATATTTACATCATAGGACATCAGAAATTAGTTAATACCTATAACGTTGGTTATAAATGTCTCCACTAGGGTGCATTCTTACAATATTGCGATCCTTTGGCAGTAAATTATATGATCTGGTTGCAGTGATGAACAAATGAAGCATAGCAATGGTTTCTCATTTGTTTTCAATCATCGCCGTTTACATTAAATATATAAATATTTTAAAATAACTATAGTTAAATAATGATTTGTGAGTAAACAGCTTAATTTTATTCGTTAAATAGTCCTAACAAATGCCACTCTTGATTTCCAAATTCTCTAGATCAATTCACTCCTCACTTCGTGAGTCGTGGATTTATCGATAATTTGGAAATCGCTCGTGGCATTACTTTTGACTATTTAACTCATGCCCCAAATGGTAGTCAATTACCAATCACGTTACAATGATTTTTTATTTACAACCAATCACAGTCGTGTTTCGCCTAGAATTACCAACTAAAGTTTTATCATAATAAAGAAAGCACCTTCTTTTAACATTCTGAATAGGTCCTAGCATTATTTTGCAGTGACTGACTCCCTAAGAAATACGGCTACGAGATTGTATATATAGTTAATGAATGTCAACACATAGCGCTTGCAGGAGTTAATATAAAAACATTTGTAGCAATTGATTATACCACAAAAAAAAAACACTGCACTTTCTTAAATGTATTTTTTCCCAGGTAATAACATTCCAAAAAATATAATTGTTATATTTACATCATAGGACATCAGAAATGAATTAATATACAGTTTGATGTGTGTCTCATTTTTTCTCTCCATTAGAGAGCATTCTTACAATATTGCATTCCTTTGGCAATAAATAATATTATGATCTGGTTGCAATGATGAACAAATGAAGCTTAACAATCGTTTCTCATTTGTTTTCAAACATCGCTGTTTACATTAAATATATAAATATTTTAAAATAACTATATTTAAATAACGATTTTGAGTAAACAGCTTAATTTTATTCGTTAAATAGTCCTAAACAAATTCCACTCTTGATTTCCAAATTCTCATAAGTAATGCCACGAGTGATTTCCAAATTATCGATAAATTCACGACTCACGAAGTGAGGAGTGAATTTATCTAGAGAATTTGGAAATCAAGAGTGGCATTTGTTATGACTATTTAACGAATAAAATTAAGCTGTTTACTCACAAATCATTATTTAACTGTAGTTATTTTCAAAATATTTATATATTTAATGCAAACGGCGATGTTTGAAAACAAATGAAAAACGATAGGTACGCTCTTCTACTGCTTCTTTTGTTTATCACTGCAACCAGATCATTACTATTTATTGCCAAAGGAACGCAATATTGTAAGAATGCTCTCTAGTGGAGAAAAAATGAAACATCAATCTGTATATTAATTCATTTCTGATGTCGTATGATGTAAATATTACAATTATATTTTTTCTGGATTATTACCTGGGAAAAAATACATTTAAGAAAGTCAAACAGTGGTTTCTTTTTTTGGTGGTATAATAAATTGCTACAAATGTTGACATGTATGCACTATATATACAATCTGGTAGCCGTATTTCTTATAGGCTCAGTCACTGCCAAATAACGGTCAGACCTGTTCAGAATATTAAAAACGAGGAGCTTTGTTTAATATATGGTAATTATAACACTGATAAATATTTCGTGAAAACACGACTCTGATTGGTTGTAAAACAGAAATCATTGAAACGTGATTGGTCATTGACTCCCATTTGGGGCATGAGTTAAATAGTCTAGATAAATTCACTCCTCACTTCGTGAGTCGTGGATTTATCGATAATTTGGAAATCGCTCGTGGCATTACTTTTGATAAAATTAGGTAAAATGTATAGTTGTTATATGGAGGGTATAGGTTAGGATTTGTTACAAATATGGCGTTTCGTGAAGACAATGTGATGTGATTCCTCTAGAGTTCTCTTGTCATTCAGATGAATATGCAATTATCCAACCGGCCGGGAATTTTGAGTCATCTATTTATCCATAAATAGTTTATACATTGGGAATTAAAACGGAATATGGAGCCAGCGTGCAATATATTATTAGCATTGAACAAACATCCCAGCATCAATACACCCTATCGCACGGGTGGCAGAGGGGGGGGTGCAGTTCCGTAGATTGACCATCTGCCCATCTGCCACTTGTTACTAGCAGGTTATTCGCTATCATAAATGACATTAATATATCATAAATTTAATTTAACTGTATAAACAAATTCGCATCTGTACCATAATACACAACTAATTTGAGCGTGCATTTTTTTGTGCGTGTTGTTATATGCGTGCAGATGGATACTCTAAATAAGTTCCGGTCAGATGGAGCCAATAATTTTACTCCCAGCACCGAGTTTTTCGCTTAAATCATCTATGTTTTAAAGAGTAGAATCCGTGTGTTTTGAATTGAAAAATAACCAATATACATGTTGTGTGCAAAAAAATACTAACCTTCCATTCTGACCATTCTCTTGTTGGTCTTGTTCCACCCAGGCTACGATCAACCTTACATATTTTGTTTTTAACTATATACTGTTCCATCTCTTATCTATGGATGCGAAACCTGGACATTAACAAAGGCAGATAGTAAACAAATAGAGGCTGCAGAAATGAGGTTTTTGAGAGCAATAGGATACCAAAGGACCGATAAAAAGAAAAACGAATATATAAGAACAGAACTTCATCTCTGTGAAAGAATACAATACTATCAAAATGTTTACCTTCAGCACGTATTACGAATGAATGAACAGCGCATACCAAGAAGAATGTATAATTATAAACCAAAAGGGAGAAGATTGTTGGAAAGGGTCATTGAAGAGATGGAAGGACAATTCGACCTGTAATGAGATCGGAACAGGCCATGGGGCTTACTCCTTGATGATGTATGATAATGAGGGACTATACTGACTGCTGTTTGTCCACCGCTGTGTGTGTGTGAGTAGCGACGCTGCCTTATAAACAGCGGACTCGGGTTCGATGTCCTGTCGGGACTAGTTTCCTGGGTGATGTGTTTTTTTCGGGTAAAATCATTAAGACTATTGGCCCGTCCAGCGATCGAAATTCGACCGCAAATTCATTAAATGTTTAAGTTTGTCACAAATACGTCATTATGCATTAATTTTTCGATTCGTTTTAAAAATACAAACGATAAGAAATATGTGGTATAGTTTGGCTTAGCCATATTAAAAGATATCAACCGGTTAATCTTAAAGTTTTCTGATCATATGCTAGAAACAATCATTTACAAAAAAAAATGTCAGAAATATCACCTTCGCTTTTCGATTTTTTCAATCTTTCTGCAATTTGAATAAGCCATATGCACTTGCGCCACTACTATCTTGGTACAACTCAGGGGGGGGGATGGAATGACCTATGGAATAACACACTGAAAACGTACGGATATGCCTATATATATATATATATATATAATATATATTTTATAGCTCGTGTTTGTCATAAGTTGAGTAAATTTGTTTCAACAATGATAATAGACACGTTCCAACGATATTACGGCACTCGGCCCCTTTAGGTTAGATTTACGTCTACTTCTCATTCTTGTACAAGATACTTACGGTACTGTAGACTATATTTTTTTCTATCAAGGCGAAAATTTAACCCATCGCCTCAAAAGAACGAAGGTACACAACTCGCTTAACTCTGCTGTATATATATTTGCAACATTTAGTACATCCCTTGGCAGGATCATTTTTCTAACGTTTTATTAAAAGTAGAGGAATGTGTTTTGGGCCTTCGTCCTTATTGTGATCTCAAATACCGTTATCTTTTGTTTGTTTTGAAATATATGAAAATAGAAAATATAATTGACGGTAACTGAAGTCCGGTTTCTGGGGGAAATTCATTGAGCATTTAAACCTGAAGCTAATGGGTTAAGTCTCGTAAAGCTGCGATGAGCAGTATCATCTGATACGAGGGGGAGTACAGTGGCACTTCTTAATTTTTGTAGGAGAGACCCAGAGGTTGAACGTCTTGTAGGTAAAGCGAAAAAATGAGGCGAGATAATATGTAATTTGGAGGAAGCTAATTTTACAGGAAATATTTTTATAAACAATTGTTCAGGATAAGGATGTATTGTAGAGCTTATGACCGCGCGGCACGAACTTCCGAGTTCGAAAATTCCAGTGAGTTAGTTACGTAAAATGTCCCAACTCCTTTCAAAAAACGTTAAACTGAAAAATATATAAAACTATTATTCTACCAGTTATATTATATGGGTGCGAAACATGGACTCTTACTTTATGGGAAAGAAAGGAGATTACAAGTTATTTGAGGGAATAAAGTACTTAGGAACATTTTTGGACCAAAGAGAGATGAAACAGACAAGTGAATGGAGAAGACTACATAACAATGAACTACATGGTATTTACAGGAAGCCAGATATAATAAGAACAGTTAAGTCTCGTAGACTGCGATGGGCAGGACACGTTCCACGTATGGGGAATGAAAGACATGCATTGAAGCTTCTTGTAGGAATGCCAGAGGGAAAAACGCCCAGTTGGTAGACCAAGAATGAGGTGGGAGAATAACATTAACTATGATTTGAGAGAAGTAGATTATACAGGGAATGATTGGAAAACATTAGCTCAGGATAGGGATGTATGGAGAGCTTATTTCTGACCATGAACCTACGGGTTCGATAGTACCAGTGAGTGAGTAAGTAAGTAGTTACGTAAAATACAGCCAACAGACGGCTAATCTGAAAGCCTTACTGGTCCATAGTTACATGAGTAAAAGAATGTGATTTGAAAACGCTAGAAGATAATTTAAATTTACAAAGGAAAAAGACTTTTCAAATATTGAACGGAAAAAGGGTTGACTTATTCTTCAATCTGCGCTTAATAATAGTATGTGTGTAGGAAGCGAGATGGCACTGATGTAGTTTACAGCCAGATCTCATCTTTTCCTATCAAAAAAACAATTACCCATTCGTGCGATATTGAAACTTTTTGTTAACGAGGAATTTTGATTGAATTAAAAATAGCGAGAGTGCGAAACATATTACCATTAGATGGGTCAGTGACTGAAGTAGTTTGTAGAACCAACCAGAAACCTCCTGAAGAGATACCCTGCAGGGATTGGGTTGCCAATACCTTCCCTGACGCACGAGCGGGAAATTTAATTTACGGTGCATTTTCCCGTCACAAGCTTGTTGTTGGGAGGGTTGGACGGTTTCTCTCGTTAGTTAGCTGGAGGAGGAGGAGGGAGGTCAAGGATACAGCTGCGTGTTTCACATAAAAGCGTACTATGGTGACATTTTTGTCGTATCTTACATTCTTATTGGCAATGAAAGAAATAACTCATTGGCCCTATCGAACCCATAGGTTCATGGCCGCGCGGACATTCCCCTGTCTGCTACCTGTAGTCGCACACTCTATATGTTCAGGTTTCCCCGAGGGAATGACTTATTTGATCTTCTTTTTTTTTTTGTATAATTTCATAAGCCGTGGGTCCCGAGTCTGAAGATTTTCAGGCTCGTAAAAATCCTTAAGCCTGAATGAAAAGGCCTCTAAGCAAAATTTACCGAATTTTTTTCCGTCCTAGTACTACCTTGGTTCCCTAGATGTTAGTATGAGGCGGAACGCTGACCACGGGCCACTCAAAAATGACATCTATACGAAACACAAGTGTAACTAAATTAATATGGGTCCAAATTCTTCCCTGCAGGGGGAGACCGCCTAAATCTCTGTAAAGGGAAAACATAAAAAATAATTTCATTATAGAGTCTTTCCTGGCTTTTTATTTTTTTCTAAAGTTCTCTTTAGTGTTCGTGTTATATAATTGAACTTATTTAGTTTGTTATTTATATCTGTTTCCGCTGTGTATGATATTTCGCAACCTAGGAAATTATATCTTACCATTTGTTCTATTGGTTTAATTTATAATATTATCTTTGTCCGAACTGATGAGCGCCCTTGAAGGCCATTGTTTTTTATTTTCGTGAGGATATTTCCATGTTGTTTTTTTTTATATTAAACATAACAATAGAGAAAATACAGAACAAACTGGGGGAAAAAAAAAACACACTTGGCAAGTATGACTGAGAATACAATACCAAAAGCATGCATACAACCATTCACCATGAGGAAAGAAAAAGTTTGGGAAGACCAAGGAAAAATATGGAAAGAAACAGCATTTTTGAGCCGGAACAGGCTAGTAAATAAGCCTAAACCGTGAAGATTTTTTTTTCTGCATTACGGTAGTTTTTCCTTCAACTTGCACATCATCTTCCGTCAGTTTCTATTCCTCCTGATCCTATCAATCCATTGTTCCTGTGGTTTTTCTCTTCCCTTTCTGCTTTCCATTCTTAAAATATTTTCATTATTTTAACGTGTCCATACCATCTCAATTTTCGTTCTTCAATTACTTCAAGGATATTCTTATCCACTTCATCATGTCTAATTATTTGATTTCTAATTTTATAATAATAAATAATAATAATAATAATAATAATAATAATAATAATAATAACTTTTTGTCTAGGTGTAGATGCTTTTTTCTTGATATATTTTTTTACGTGATCTACTGTATTGTCTACATTTAGTTTTCTACCTCGATATTTGTATTTATTTGGGGTCCATTTTGAATGTTGATGCTTATATGGCTTTGCTAGCAGAAAATGCAATGAACGCTGAGGAACATGCTGATGGTGCTAAATAACAAGTGCAAGGATTATGGGATGAAGATAAATATAAATAAGACGAAGGCTATGATTATAAGAAGGATACCAAGGAAGATAAACATGAAGATTAAAGATGAGGCCATTGAGCAAGTGGAGAGCTTACAATACTTGGGTTGTACTATCAGTAGTAACGTGAACTGCTGTCAAGAAGTAAAGCCGAGGAAAAGCAATGACAAAAGAAGCTTTTTAACAAGAAGACAAGCATTTTCTGCGGACCTTTGGAAAATAATTACGAAAGAGGCCTAGGAAGTAGTGCTTTGTGTGGAGTGTAGCATTGTATGGTGAGAGACGTGGACATTACGACGGATTGAGGAAAAGCGACTGGAAGCTTTTGAGATGTGGATATGGAGAAGGATGGAACTTATATAATGATCAGATAAAATAAAATAGTAAAGATGTGGTAGACAGAGTGGATGAAGGCATAACAATGCTGGTAACTCATAAAGAGGATGAAAAGAAATTGGATTGGTCACTGGCTAAGAAGAAACTGCTTGGTGACGTATGCCCTAGAAGGAATGGTCAACGGAAAGAAAGTTAGAGGCAGAAATAATACATCAGATGTTAGACAATATTAAAATAAATGGTTTGTATCTGGATACAAAAGGAAAGCTGAGTTAAGGAAAGAGTGGAGAATGCTGAGTTTTCAGTTGAAAGACCTGCTCTTGGGGCAGAACACTATGAAATATATATATTCAATTACAATAATTCATAATTTTTTTAACAAATTCGTTTTGATATTATTGCCTCAGATACTCCTCTCTCTCTTTCTCTCTCCTCTCTCTCTCTCTCTCTCTCTCTCTCTCTCTCTCTCAAGTTCGTGTACTGTGCTCAAATTTTAGTGCTTTAAGATCTTGTAAAAATTATACAGAAATGGCACATTTCAAACATCTCATGTCATACATAAATGACGCAACCTTTACCGACTTCTGAATCAAGGAATGGAAAATTTAATAATTTTTATCTAGTCTCTCGAAGTTATTCGATTTGTTGCCTGCTTTGGCTTCGATAAATTTTCATGAATCAATATTTTGACTGACCGTCCCAGTCTTCTTCTTTCCTGAAGAATGATAGCCCTATTACCATCTTCATTCGATAGCCAGGCTCTGAATTCTAAAATTCTGTTTCGTAAGTGTTCCATGTGAAATTCTAAAAGTCTTGGTTTATAATAGTCCAGAATCTGCACTCAAGCAATCCCCCCGAAGGTATTTCAGCAGATTTAGGTATCTGTACCCTATTTCTTTTCGCTTCCAAAACCTATAGCCGATACTGAGCCATTCAAAAGGCTAGTAGGACTTGAAGAAAGTAAATTGCTGTCCCACGTTGATGGTCGATGTTTTGAACGATGTTATAGTAAATTTGAAGAAGGATTTGTGGTCCCAAAAAAGAATTAACTGGTTCAGGTTAGGCTTTAATATTTCGTCGGTAGAGCCCGGATTCTCTTCTCAAGGTCGGAAGTTGGTACACTGGATAGGAAAACTCTTGAAAAATCACTGAAAACTGTTTCTTGAGAAATAATTGCAAATTTATTCACTTTGTAGGTTCCCAGCAGATTAAGTAAATGTAAGTGATATATTAATGCTTTACTATCAATTAAATAAAAACTTAAATTCCTTTGTTTTCATGGAATCAATTATTCTTGTATTAAATATTACATTTTATCATTGAGAACTCTTCTTGACTCCTATCTTTGTGGAAAGTTGTATGCAAATGAAACTAAGTTGTACTTCGTTTATAATTTAAAGAACATTATTACATCACATGATGTTAATTTTAATATCCTATGGCTAAAGCACATTAATATAAGGTTTAAATTGATTGGTTTAAAACAAGAAGAGTAATTGTTTTAACATCCAATCAGAGTTTAATTTTACTTTGATTTAAAAATAAGAAAAATAAAGCAGGTGTTCTTAATTGTAGTTATAAACATAAATCGTTATAATTCTGCAAACAATGACAATTTTAAAAGCATTATTTACAAAAACTGTTATGTACTACAATTCTTTAATTGTTACTGAGATGTTTTTATCAAAAAATGAACAACAACAATGAATTATATTTGAAGAGAAAAATTTTCCGCCCAGACCGGGAATCGAACCCGGACCCTTGGCTTTCCGGGCAAAGTGCTCTACCAACAATGAATTATTTAGATGTTTTTATTCATTTAAGTTGTATCTAAATATTAAAGAATTTTAAAATACAAAATTATTAACTTTAACTTTTATATTGTATTATGATAGTAAAATCCTGCTATAGACTAAAGTTTATTTACTTCTTTCTGAATGCTTTTTGGACTGAGGTTTATTACTTTATTTTATTTTTTGTCCAGTGCCACCGTTTGTCTCATGATGACATTTCTTGGATTCTCTCCTGGCATTGGCGAAATTATAACCCACTTCTGATGTTTGGGCCCTCTGGAAGACACGGTCACGTTACCCCGATGATACAATGCTAACTAGAGAACCGCAGAGACCTTAAAGTTAAGCTTAACCTAAAATTCCCAGAACCATGGGCAACCACAGCAATAATTCCCTTTAAAAAAAATCAAATGGTACTAGCGAGAATCGAATCCGAGACCCTATGAATTGTCAATATGACTACAAAGTTTGTGAGACAAATTGGTTTTTAAAGTAAAATCTATTTAACTTTTTTAAAATCTTATAGCACGTTTTGTAGAGGAGCAAATAAATTCTGCATATACCTACTTATTGTATTTTGTGGGATTTTTCTTTAATGCAGTTAATTTTATAAAAATACAGTTATGTACGTTTTTATGTTTTCTTTAGAATTTACGTAGACACAAGTTATATGGAGGCAGTTGTTTATTTTACCCGTTCGTTAGTAATTCTCTACGTGGAATAATTTTATTTATATTTATGATGTTAATATATATTTTTTTGTTAATAAATGGAATGAAAATAATGTAGACTGCGATGCCTATGTTAATTGATACATCTGCGCGAAGAATTCTCATTACAACGAGGTTTTCAACTAATGGCCCGCTGGAAAAAAGACGTCACTACAATCATTTCTCAACAAATTTAAAATAAATATATAATTATCATAATTGATAGTATTATTTCCTCCATACCTTGGTGGTGCTGATTTGGCTATTAGGACAGTAGCATTGCTGCCTAATGGATTGCCCATAACGGACTTTTTTTTTTATTTAAGAGCCCCACCACCCATCCCCCTGGGTTCGCTCGGGCTTAATGCCCATACTCGCCAGGTCTGCTCTTGTCCCTATTTATTATCTAGCGTGATTTCTTTATTTAATTCAATTAAATTTTACAGAGTGCGCTAGTTGGAAACTTAATCTAAGGTGTTCACGTTATATTACATTATGTTTCTTAATCTAAATTTTGTTTCTTATACAATGTAATAATAATATATATATATATATATATATATATATATATAATGGGAAGTATTAATCTTGTATCTAACTTAGACCTAAATTAATATTACAATTTATCAAGTATACATATTGATATATTCTAAGTATAATTGTAACTTATTCTTCGTTGATTTCCTCGTCTTCTCTTCTCTTGTTCAGCTCGTGTGCTTAGAGCTTTTTGGGTATACTCCGCGATCAACTTGTAGTTATCTTTCTGCACCAGAACCGCAAGGGATTGGTCGAAGGCCGATAATCTAGACGAAAAAGTACCTCGGGTCGAAAGAGTGACTTTTTTCACCCGTAAAAATGCAACTGTCAAGCCTATGCGGTCATGGATTTCACTGGAGGTAAAATTTCCGGAGTGTAAAAATAGCCCCAATTCGGTTTCTCCGTGCGGTGACTACTTCAGGGAATCCATGCCAAAAGCTCAAACACAGAGACATAGATTTATGGATTTATCCATTTGTCTATCTATGTACCATTCATTTCATTCCAATTAGCTTTCTTCTTCTTCTTCTTCTTCTTCACTTCCTGGTTAGGCATTAGTTGTCTGTTCCGTCTTCACTTACAGATCTAAGAACATCTTTCCCGGGGGACGGCCGACATCTCTTCTTCCACTTGGAAAATAATGTAAGATTTTATTTGGTAATCTACTTTCCTTCCATTCTTTCTACATGTTCTTCCACTGTATCTGGTTGTTAAATATATTTTCTTTTATGGAGTAGATCTGCACGTTCTTCACGGATATCCTTCGTTTCTTATCTGGTCCATTCTAGTGCATACTGTTTACTCTTCTTAAACATTTCATCTCGGCTGCTTGGATTTTAGCTTCCTTCCAACACGTATAACATGTTTATTTGAAATGTTACTTTTTTTAGTAAGAATGACTTACTCTTACTCGCTGGCACTGTCGAAACCGTAGGTTCATGCCCGTGCGGACATAAGCTCTCCATACATCCCTATCCTGAGCTAATGCTTTCCAATCATTCCCTGTATAATCGCCTTCCTCAAATCAAAATTAATGTTATTCTCCCACCCATTCTCGGTCTATCAACTGGGCTTTTTTCCCCTCTGGTTTTTCTACAAGAAGCTTCCATGCACGTCTTACATTCCTCATTCGTACCACATGTCTAGTAAGAATTATTGTGTCTAATATATTAGGTTGTATCATAAACAATGATTGTTTTTAAAATATAAGTGTTTTTGTGTCCTTGTGGAATTTTGAGCGTGTTTTTGACTGAGAATTTGTTTTCAAACGGGCGTGCAATAGATGGGGGTCTTTACACTCAACTACTGGAAAGGAGTTTATGAAATTTTGAGGTTCGCATGTTCAAACCCGATGGACTGGATCACTGCACGAACAACCAATAGAAAAATACAGGAATTCGGAAGACTCGAACTGCTACCAACATATAGCCCTGATTCTTGCTCAAATACTCCTTACTTTCTCTTCCCTTTCTCTTTCGTCCATGTTTCGCATCCATGTAACTGGGAGAGTATTTATATAGTATTTACAGTTTAATGTTTTTTGAGAGAAGTTGGGACGACAAGAGTCCCTGTAACACTGAAGTAGATTCCTTATTTTTTATTCGAAGTTAAGATTTATTTTGTTTGGTTCGTGATACTCGAGAGACGGCCCTCCATCACATTCTATTCACCCCAGTAGGCCTATAGCATCACAGTAAAATTAAAATTATATGCCTAGAGTCGGCCTATAATATTTGTCTATCAATAATGGAATAATAACTTGTGAAATAGGTTATATAACAACCTAACAAGAAAAGTAGCCAATCAACACACGGTAATAATAGTAATATAATAATTAATGATAATATATACTAATAATAATAATAATATATATATATATATTATTATTCATTCAACACACCTATAATAGTATCAATACTAATATATATGCATTGTTTTAAAAACCGTTGAGGTGGATAGTCATAAATAAAATTAAAATATGTACCTTCTAGGTCAGTGCGTCGATCTCAATCCAGCAGAGTACCCAGCAGAGTTCCCAAACTTATTTGTATGGCGGACGATATGAAAGAAACATCAAGACGGCGCGGTCCATAGGCCCTATTATAGCTACAAAAATAAAATTAAAATATGTACCTTCTTAGGTCAGCGCCGTCCGTCCTCAAACTTTACTTTGATGTTTCTTTCATATGGCCCGCGATACAAACGTTTGGGCAACTCTGCTGTAGAATATTTCTGTTGTAATTCATTTGGTGATATGCGATCTATTTGCTCAAGTCAATGTACATTATTATTATTATTATTATTATTATTATTATATTATTATTATTATTATTATTATTATTATTAATATATTATTATTCTTATTATTATTATTATTATATGAAATGTTAGTGAAAGTACGGTTTAAGAGTGGTATGGAATGTTTTTTAAAGTGTAAGTTAGAGGAGTTATGGGTTTTGTTTTTAATGCAACTAGAGGCTGTCGAGTTGTAATTTAGTTTCGAATCCGTTGTAATTTCCGAGTCGACAGAGTTTCTCGTCGCGTAGGTAAAGCGTTTACATTGTACAGTAATTGGAAATCAAAATATTGATGTAATCACTGCACATGTGCCAACATTATTATTATTTTGACTTTTTCCCCCCTTCCAACTTAATGTAAGACTAGCTAATAACTCGCTGCTAATACATTCTCTCTCTTCCACAAGTAGTCTGTTTCAACTCCTTTTTTTTTTTTACATTTTTTTTATTTTAATAAGCCATTTAGCGTGTAAGGTCATATCGTTTCTAGAAATCTGTTTATTTCATCTATAACCTATTCCGAGTGATAATGTAAACAAACCAAACGTATGACTGCCTTTCCATTGATCGAATGGTAATTTTAACCTTTTAAGCGTTTAGACACTACAATAGTGGAAATATTAATTTCTAACCCCTATTCATGACCCCAGTCAGAATTTGACGAAATTGTAAAAAAAGACCACTAATTAGTGTGGTTATAAATAGGATTTTGCTGAATTATTAGAAATTAGAGAAGAGAGTCTCCCTCTATAAATGGGGTATGAACCCATTAGCTTGATTAGCTTACTTTTCCTCTATAATTATTTAATACACAAGTGATCTTCTTGGTGATATAATATTAAAATATATATGTAGTCAATATGCCCATTTCACCAATTAATGTTTTAAAATGGTCAACAAGTTTTCTACAGCCAAGCTGTCTTTCTCAAGACCAGATATTGACCATTTTAAAACATTAATTGGTGAAATGGGCATATTGACTACATATATATTTTATCTCTATAATTATGTTTAGTGTATGGTGGCACAGGAATTTTTGATATTCTTAGGGGTAGTTTAAATCTAATCGAATGTAAGTAACAATGATTATAATAAGTTGCAGTATAAAATCATGACTAATTATTAGTCTTATATTTTTGATAATCCTGCTTATTGGATTATTTCACGAATGAAAATCAAGGGTCTCTTGAGTGAGTACAAATAAGAAAGAAACGCTTAGCAAGCACAACTGAGAGTAGAATACCAAAAGCAGCATACAACTATTCACTACGAGGAAGAAGAAGTTTGGGAAGACCAAGAAAAGATGGAAACAGATAGCAATTTGGAGCCGGAACAGGCTAGTAAATAAGCCTAAACCGTGACGAAGAAGAATATGAAGAAGACCTTTAAGTGTGTGTTCACCGCTGTGGTCTCAAGGTAGCGTGCTGCCTTCTTCACGCAGCGGGCCCGGGTACTATCTCCTGTTGGGACAATTTTCTGGGTGTTTTCTTTTTTCGCAGTTTTTTCCTCTCCTGTAAGACAAATGTCAGGAAGGCCCAAAGGGTCCCCCAAACATCATCTGTCATCATTAACATATTCATTAATTTTAGGATAAGGCCTCTCCTGGCGCATCATCACTTTCCACGTATCACCGGGTCAGTGTTAACTCCGCCTTCCAGGTGCCCCAACCTCAAAAGCGGGTAACAATAACGGAATGTCAGAATGCCGAAATGACAAGATGGTGGCATTGAATAAAACATACAAACCCTTTAAGCGTTGAAGAAAATACTAGTTCGCTCTCTGATACTCGAAATATTTTTTTTTATTTTATCTAATGAGATAACATCATTTGTTCATCTGATTCATAATCAGAAATAAAGAAAATATTATTTAGCACATGTCTTTAAATGGGAAAATATTAAAATATATAATTACAATATTAATACATTAACCCATTCGCTTCAGGTTTAAATTCTCAATGCATTTTCCCAGAAGCCGGATTTAAGTTACCGTAAATTATATTATCTTTTTAGACATTCAAAACAAACTAAAGGTAACGGTACTTGAGATTACAATAAGGGTGAAGGCATAAACACATTCCTCTACTATTCATAAATGTTAAACAGAAGATTACCCTGCCAAGGGATGTACAAAATATTGCAAAATATATAACAGCAGAGTTAAGCGAGTGTACCTCGTCTTCTGAGTTGAAGGTCATTTAACTGCCGGCGAGTGTACCTCGTCTTTTGAGGCGAATGGGTTTAGTACCATTGTTTTATTCTTATGCACGCGATTTCCAGATAGACGTAATTTTATATTATAGTTTTCATATGCGCTATCTAACGTAAAGGTAAATTGATTCACTACAGACTTTAGAAGGCCCTTCGGATAGTTGGAGGTTAAGGCTCCCACTTTTCTAGACAATTGATGTCAGTTGGGTGTCAGCCCTACGAGACGGCCGCCTTTACCCCCAGAACTAGCGTCTGGCACTCATTTGCGTTAGAAGTCAACTCCAGGTCTATAGTACTTCCAGTAGGTTTGGATCAGTTTGTTGAAAATCCTGACCCCACCAGGACTGGAACCCTTTAACCAACTGCGCTACAGCGTGTCACCCACTCTTAACACCTCAACGGAATCTTACCGTGAAATTTATTAGGCTATTGTTTTACTAATTTCGTTATTGCGAGAAGAAAATTTACCACAAAATTATCCCCGAGTTTACCTTATTGGCTGTAAGTCCACCTCTGTGATCTAAACGTATAGATGTGAGATCAGCTAGGCCTATCGTCCCGTGAAGGATAGTTATCAGCACTTGGTCTTGAGAAATGCGGCTTGGAATGGAATCCAGGCCGTGTTTTCTTGATTGCAGTTCGCAGACAGGTAATTGTCGGTGGTTTGGCTCCGGGACGGGGGAACGGTTCCGGCATTTCTCAGCATGGCGGGTGGCGAGCGATGGAAATCATTTGAGAGATAATACAGAGAGAACACACAAACCATGTGGGACTTGAAGCGGGGTAGGTGAAGAGGGGGTGGGAATGGAAAATACCCAGCCATGGAGCCTAGGGTATATTCCTACCTTTGTATAATGCAACAGGGAGAGAAAGCAGCGCTGAAATAATTATGTGCAGGAGCAAACCGGGGTAGGTTGGGTATAAAGGCCCAAGGTACAGTTCAATATTTCACATGTTGCCATTAATATTTCAGCAAATGAGTTTTTTTTTTTATTGTACGTATTTTTTCACAGTGTGTGTACGGTTTTAAATGAAATTCTGCTCATGCAGCATAGTCGAAATGAGTTCAGCTTCCATTGGTCATCTGGACCATGACGTTTGTAATCAATCAAGTGTGATAATTTGATTCCAGACAACCCACCCGTTTTCTCTCTCTCTCCCCCCCCTCTTTTTCAAACCTCCCACCCCTAGATGAATGTTTACTAGGAAATATAATCCAGGCTTATTTATTAACTTGGCAATTCTGACCATTTGTTCACAACCAAATTAAAAACAAGCTGTAGTCATAATACGGAATTTGCGATAGGCTCACGGCAACAGGAAATAGCATATATAAACACAAGAGAGACCCCCCTTCCTCTCCATGCCAGCTTTGACTTTGAGTTCGTCCAACGAAATCACGGGGTCTGTATAACGTTTATAGCTGTATAACTAATGAAGCACATGCATAATTCAAACCTTCGTTACGTATTTTAAACACTTTGCGTGCAGAGAAAAAAACATGGATGGAAGGACCAAATTGGATGTAGCCTATGTATTTTAAAACAAGTTCATCTCGCGTTTTCATGTTTTCATTACCGGACAAACTTACTTCACAAATAACAAGGAAACAAAGATAAAGCAGAAAAAATACAACAATACCAACATTTGCTCTCAATTTTGTATGAAAATACGTACAACAATCCTCGTAAACATGATGCCACCTATGGTTTTATTTTTAATTATCGGATACTTCACTGTAAACAATTTAAATTTTATAACTTTCCTTTCTTTCTCAGGTATTAATTAACACGTCCCGCTAGATAGTGTTCCAGTTCTTTCTTCACGGGAATTTGTCAAGTAGCATGGAAGCGTCTTGTAGGAAAACCAGAGGGAAAACCATAGAATTTGCATAATTTATATCATAAAAAATATTTTCCATATTTTTTGAAGAAACATTGATTTTTTTAATTTTTGAATTTTCTATTATAAAAATTAGAAATTTTTTATTCAATTGTAATGAAAAAAGTTAGATTTAATTATTTAACAACCAGTCGGAATCCGGTGGACTAGTGGTTATGCTCCTTGCCTCTGGTGCCCAAGGGTCGCGGGTTCAAAACCCCGGCACCGGGGGTTCGATGGATTGTTTTTAGTGGGACGGAAAAATCCAAGAAAGCAAGCCCTCGGGGAGGGGGGGGACACTTTAAGCCTTGGGTCCCGAGTCCTGAAGATTTTCAGGCTCGTAAAAAATCTTAAGAGCCCTGATTAAAAGGGCCTCTAAGCAAAATGTACCGAATTTTCCCGTCCTCGTTACTCTCTTGGTTTGCTAGATGTCAGTATGAGGCGGACCGCTGAACACGTACCACTCACAAATGACAACTATACCGAAAAAAACAGTTGTGAAAACACTAATTTAGTATGGTTCCAATTACGTCCCTGTAGGGGGGAGAGGCGTTCTAAATCTCTGTAAAGGAAAAAAACATACGCTTACAAAAAAAAGTATGCATACAGTAAGTAATCTACTAAACTAAAGGCCCAGTTGGTAGACCAAAAATAATGTGGAAGGATAACATTAACTATGATTTGAGGGAAGTAGATTATACAGGGCATGATTGGAAAACATTAGCTCAGGATAGGGATGTATGGAGAGCTTTTGTCCGCGCGGCCATGAACCTGCAGGTTCAATACTGCCAGTGAGTTAGTTAGTTTTTGGCCTATTAATGTGCTACCTAATAGTCAGTTTCCTCAGCTTTACAGGAAACCGGATGTAATAAGAATGTTTAAGACTTGTAAACTATCCTGCGCCATAGCCGAGCGGTTTACGTCATCATGCATTGGCGCAGAACTAAGGGACTTTCGCTGATTAGTGTCCCCGCAGAGAATATTTTTTTTGATGGAATTTGACCAATATGACCCGCGTCGTAGCCGAGTATTTAAGGCAAGATGCCTTCGGGCAGAGCTATGAGATTTGCGCTATTCGAGTTTCCATGGGGGAAAAAAATTTCTTATGGATTTTCTATCAGTTTGGGACCGGTATCTACAAAGCCATGGTTACGCTACAAATGAATAAAACACACATTTACTACATCTAAAGTAGTCATACGTTAATATATTAATATATAATGTCTTTAAGGGAACCGAGTGGTGAAAATGTTGGAAAAAATCACAAAAAAATGCATTTGTGTTTATTTACTCTTTAATAACTCTGATTCTTTATGATCATTTTCATATAAAAGGTTTTATTGCAGGAGCAAAATTGAGTCCGTGACGTAAGAGTTTAAATACCCCTGTACGTATGGTTAGCATTACTACTTAAACTTTAATTTGCGTTTTTTTCCGTTTCTATTTTTTGACATTTCCCAAAACTTAAACTGTTCCTTACGATGCAATTTTTATGCTATCAAAGTGAAATGTTGTGGTTAGACCCTCCAATATATGCTAAGTTGTACATTTGCTATGCAGTTACTACTCTAACACACGTGTTCTTTTAAATTGAGATGGAAGAAATAATGAGAGTGATAATGTTTAAAAAAAATAAAATTAAGCAGTATCCTCCCTTTATGTTTTTTTTTTTGCATAGCAAATGTGTTTAGTGGAATCATAAAGACTCTAATTTCATCAGAAAATATTTAAAAATGCATCGTAAAGAGCATTTTTTAGAAAATATTAAAAAAACTATTTTAAAAAATCATATTCTGAAACTATTCTACTTATAAACGCCAAACTTCACAGAAACGTTTCTATAAGCACATCATGTACGTGATAAAAATTTCAAAACAATCAGATGAGAACTAAAAAAAGAATGTAAATTCACCATTCGGTCCCCTTAAGACAGGAACCCGGGCTGTGATCGTCAACGAAGGAGATAGATTGTCAACTTTTGCAGGTCTAATAATCCACTCTGATTCATCTATCCATATGGGACCGGTGCCCACCCAGCATCGTTAGGTATTTGGGCAGCATGGTCTAGAATTTAGGTTAAGTTTAGGTTAAGAACTCTCCTGGCGCTTCATTATCATTTATCACCCATCATATCATTGGGGTAACGTAACTCCGCCTTCTAGGCGCCCCAACTTCAGAAGTGGGTTACAATTAAGCCAATGCCAGGAGAGTACACCAGAAATGTCGAAATGACAAGCTGGGGCATTGGAAAGATAAATAAATAATAAGAATAATAATTCGTGAAGATTCCTTCAAATCGGTTTTATTTATATTTGTCGTTTATGCGAGAAAAAAAAAGTGTCTGCCTGTGGGTTGGATGCGAGGTTGTTGCAGTTTTGTTGAGAGCAAAGACGTTGGCTGGAGGCACGTTGTAACGTTGGACTGTTTTTGCTTCCGTTGTGCTAATCCCTTGTGTGGCGGGTTGCAAAATGCACCTGTCCGCTCTCCGATTAAACGTTTTAAACGTAAAGCTTATAAGTTGTCTGGTCGATGACTGACCGACGATTCCGGCGTGAAATGTTAATGTGCCAAGAGGCCCGTCCTCTGCGGCTACAAAACTGATCTGAAAAACGCGCCTTTATATTGACCACATTTTGTATTTCAACAGCAAACTCGTTTATTTATTTCGTGCTTTATAGATACTTCACCTCAACATATTTTAGTATATTACGATGCGAGATTGGGAAGAGGTTTTTTTTACAGAAGCGAGAAAATTATTAAAAACCGAGCGAAAGCTAGGATTTTAATTTTAGATATTCTGTAAAATACTTCACAAACGTGTGTTGTATCATTATTTTTTTACGATGGTATGATCCAAACCCTCTGGCGGCACTATGGCCCTGGGGTCGACTCAGCCTCTAAAGGAAATGAGTACCAGACGCTTGTTCTGGGGGCAAAGGCGGCCGTCACGCAGGGCTGACAACCCGGCTGACATAAAGTGCTGATTGTCTAGAAAAAGTGGGAGCCTTAACCTCCTACTACCCCAAGGGACTCCGGGCCTGTTGTGGGATCACTAGTTTTCATCATCACCGACAACAAGGATTAAGCCCAATGGCCTGTTCCGATCTCATTATAGGTCGAAATGGTCCTTCCATCTCTTCAATTGTCTTCCCAACAATCTTCTCCCTTTTAGTTTATAATTAGATATTCTTCTTGGTATGCACTGTTCATTCATTCGTAATACGTGCTGAAGATAAGCATTTTGATAATATTTTATTCTTTCACAGAGATTAAATATGGTGTTTTCAAAAATAATAAATATAGTAGAATAATAACATATTTGCGTTCATTAGAAACGACTGACTGACGTTATCTTCTGGTCAGTGTTAAATGCCGAAAATAATTTAGTTAAACTACAGCAGGCCGTGACACCAATCAGGCATAAAATGGCAGGAAGTGTACTCTATGGCGCGAAATGCCTATAAATCCAATGGTCTATCAATCGGCTGCTGGCCTCACATTCACATGTGTTAATTAATGACAGAGATTGTCGATAATTAAACCAGTATTAGAGTAACATGATTTGAGAATAAAGTACTTAGGGAAATGTTTGGACCAAAGAGAGATGAACAGACAGGTGAATGGAGAAGACTACTTAACAATTAACTACATAGTCTTTATAGGAAGCAGATGTAATAAGAACAGTAAAGTCTCGTAGACTGCGACAGGAGGGACATGTGGCACGTATGGGGAATGAAAGCGGTGCATGGAAGCTTGTTGTAGGAAAACCAGAGGAAAAAAGCGCCCAGTTGGTAGACCAAGAATGAGGTGGTAGAATAACATTAACTATGATTTGAGGGAAGTAGATTATATAGGCAACGATTGGAAAAAAAATTAGCTCAGAATAGGGATGTATGGAGAGCTTATGTCCGCGCGGCCGTGAACCTACGGGTTTGATAGTTCCAGTGAGTAAGTAAGTATAAGAGTAACATGTAGTCAGCATATTGGGTCCCAAGTCATTATAGCTGTCTTTTTTATTTACATCTGCTACCCAATTTCCACTCAGGATGCCAGATAGGCTCCTGTCCGATTGGGGACTAAAACCAGCGCTAGTCCGCAACTGAGAACCAAAAGTATTTTTATGTAAGTTTTGTTTATAGACCCTTCAACCTAGGCAGGGGTTTTCAACACATGAGTTCTGACCCACTGATAATTTCAGTAATTCTAGTTTTGTTTTATCGGCCGTGGTAGTTATAACGGTTGCTTTCATTGTCTCTAGTCTCGAGGGTCATGGATTCAAACCCGTCCGGGGTCCATAGACTGTTAAGGTGGAAAAATCGAAGGGACAGGTCTTCCAGAAGGTATTTGAAGCCGTCTGAACTGAGTTTGAATATTCTCAGGCTCGTAAAATAACGGCAAAATGCAATCCACCTTCATCCATCCAAATAATTCCGTAGATGTAGATGGTGGTGACCACATGTCACTCGACATCTGTAGCTAAATAAACGTAATTAAATTACCTAATTTGAGGAGCTAGGGAGTACCCTTGTACGTATGTGGGACTGTGATATATATACAGGGTGGACCGCTCGAATGGACCTAATTTCAATTGCTTGTTTACTGGCAAACGGTTGAAGATAGAAACTTAAAACAACGTTCATATTACAGAAAAACTCACCAAGTTTTGATATCCAGATCACCACATCTCTATATGAGCCCCAGCAGTCACTGTGACGATATCAAGCGATGAACAATTTCTTGCCAAGTACGTTGGAGTATGTCTTCTGGAATGTTCTCAATAGCCTCTATGATGCGCTCACGAAGATCACGAAGGTCTTGACTGGGGTGGTGTAAACTTTATCTTTGACATAGCCCCAGAGAAAGAAATCCAGTGGTGTTAAATCGGGAGATCTCGGGGGCCACGCGATGGGTCCTCCCCTACCAATCCAACGGCCAGGGAAAATGTGTTCAAAGTCGTACGAACTTCATTGGACCAGTGGGGAGGAGCACCTTCTTGCTGGAAAACGATGTTAGGCTGCAGTTGTTCAATTTGTGGAAAGAAGAACTGCCCCAGCATGTCAAGATATGTGGTACCACGAACAGTTTCTCGGCGAAGAAAAACGGTCCAATGACCGTATATCTGGCGGCTCCGTGGCGCAAGCGGTTAGACGCTTGCCTCTCACCGCTAGGGTCCCGAGATCGAATCTCGGACTCTCCATGTGGTTTCTTGGGGACGAAACGAAGTTGGACAGGTTTTTCTGAGGGGTTTCTCTCTTTTTTCCCCTGCCATAATTTCATTCCACCATTTCTCCATACTCATCTCATCCATTTCGTTCATCTGCCCCCGTGATAGTGCACCAGGTGTGGTCGACCGGTACCCTTATCATTCACAGATCTCTAAGGGGGCTTCATCTCATCTCATGCCTCGACCCGACCCTAAGGTGACACGAGTTGAGGGTAATTATGTTTTATTTTGTATTTTTCTTATATATTCAGGATTCAACAATTATATATATATATATATATATATATATATTATTTTTCTTCCCCACTTCTCGATCTTATGTGTCTGCTTCTGTCATATTTCTCTTCTTCATGTTGCCTTGAATTCACTTTATCCACGTAGGCTTTGGTCTACTACGTTTTCATTTTCCAGGCGGTGTCCATTTTTATACTTCTTTGTTTGTTTGGTGATTATATTGTAAAGTGATCCCACAACAGGCCTCAGGAGGCCCTTGGGGTAGTAGGAGGTTAAGGCTCCCACTTTTTCTAGACAATCGGCACTTTTGTCAGCCGGGTTGTCAGCTCTGCGTGACGGCCGCCTTTACCCCAGAACAAGCGTCTGGTACTCATTTCAGTTAGAGGCTGAGTCGACTCCAGGGCCATAGTGCCGCCAGAGGGTTTTGGTCAGTTTAAAAATCCTGACCCCAACGGGACTTGAACCCTCGACCCTCCGGCTTGTAGCGCAGTGCCTTAACCACTGCGCTACGGCGTGCCCCGGTGATATATATTATAACATCGAAAAAGCGTCACTGCTATACACGTAAAAAATATTTCTTTAATTTGCTTACTTGTTATAGTAGCTACTGTAGGTGGCAGTGGAGACCGAGTTCCCGCTACATCTGGTAATAATAGAGAATATGTATAAGAAAATAAATGTTTGTTCTGGATTTGCCTGGTAAGCGTAAGTGGTAGCGCACTGAGATATCACTCAGAGGTCCCGTCCAGGCATTTATTTTTCTTATCTTGTCATATATATATATATATATATATACACACACACACACCACACACACACCTGCGGTGGTCACCTCGCTTTTTATTCTTACATTTGGCTCGCTATACAAAAAGTTATGGCGTCCCTGTTTTAAGAGCTCTTTATGAAATGTTATAGTCCATATAATTAAATTCATAACACTCGTTCTAGAATTCTATCAATGATGGAAATTTTTGCTTTTACTGGTATTTTACCACAGAAAACCATTATCAGTGTCTGTTCATATATGTGGTTGTCACAGGTATGCGAAAGGTTAAGATTGGACAGTTGGTTCTGGCAGTCAAGTTGCAGTGACAGAGTGTGATGCAAAAATAAATAGAGTTGGGTGGATATCGTGAAATGGAGGATTAATAATATAATAATGGCGACAGTGAAGTGACAAAATACCGCGCCATTCATCACCACAGGCTCGTAATTCAATGTTTATTGTTTTAATTCCAGCGGATATAACTTTATGTAAACCTACATCCATTATTATCTTCTGAAAGAAGATTAAAATTATAATGGCATGTTTCAACTGAATCTTCATTCCCCATGTTTTCAATTTATTCATTTTACCCCCTGGCTCCTAACACCTATCTGAATATTGAAATTACATTGTACAAAAAAAGCTTAATATTGATTTCAAAGCTAACATAACTAAAATAAGGAGGAAAAAATATCAGGGTGCATTTCACATCTGAAAAGGAGAATCCGAGGCTTGATCCTTGTGACTGCGAGCAATGTATAAGATACCCTTGAAGTGGGTTGCTAGCCCGTTTTCTCGGGGTTTCCTCCCTAGGCCGATCGCCTTCACCCAGCTTCAGAGCTCAGCCTGCCCCGTTTTATTTCGGAGTTGTCTCTCTAAATGGGTTGTCTTGCAGGACTAATGAACCCCATCCGCCCGTTTGTCAATCTACAAGGCAGTAGATGTAGAGTTGCCCCTTCCGTCAGGTACACCATACCGAAGGATTCCTTCTCCGCTGTATCTGTCGTTGAGGTCTTCACCGTAACCCTAGCAAGGTATTATAGCCTCACTCTGATGGTTACAGTTTATATAAAAGCGGGTGCCGCGCGGCAATGCTTGAAATGCGGTGTTGTCACGTTTCTCATAGTGCTATGGGCGTTATTACTGATTATTTATGTTATTATTTAATTTTTATGATATTATTTGGTATTGGTTAAGTTTTAAATTAAAATTATATACGTATTTATTTATTAAATAATTTAATTCCAATATTATTACATAATTTTAATATCCATACCAAAATCATGCTGAAAATATTATTATATTTATTATTTCTATTATTATTATTATTAATTATTATTATTATTATTATTATTATTATTATTATTAACTATTCGGTCTGAAATTTTTTCCCATGGCCGCCACATGTTGAAATCACTTATATATAAACTATATAACAATACCATATTGTTATTGTAGCTACATATCATAATAAATCATTGATAATTAAACAATTAATTACGATATACAATTTTATAACTGGATCGAATGTTCCACATCGTTCCGAGTTTAATTGAAACTGGAGGGAAGAATAGCAATGTGGCAACATCGTCGTAGTCGCGGCAGTCGAGATCTTTGTATTTTAATAACATATAACAGCTGCGGGGAAACAAAGCGAGCCGCTTGTTAAGCATCATAGTGAGCGATACTATCAGCTGGGCAAGCTGAACCAAGGTTTTTTTTACGAGGTGTTACTCCTCCGCCTCGCCTTTTTCAACCTGGCTTGGGACAGGCTATGGCCAAGAGATGGGTAGACAGTGAATGCGCATCCAATACATCTTCCTCCCAAAGAGTGATTTTGGAAATAAACAGGATGGAAATCCTACAAATTAAGTTGAAGAAGAGAAAAGGAGAAGGTATTTATCTTTATGCTCCAATCACAATTTGTGTACACGATCGCATGAGAACCAACTGTTCGACATTTGAAAAGCGCACAAATACACAACCTTGCATTGTTTTAATTTCCCTACCGTCTCCATTGCTGTACTCTACACTCAGATTCAACCCAGGAAGTTACTGTGTGTTTGGAATAGGGTACTGGGCTGCCATTTTAACAATATTTTCTTGAGAGAAATCCTTTGTAAAACTGAAGCGGGACAAGTGATTACCAGCAATGAGTCATCAATCGCGCTACCCACGCTAGTGGCCCGCAAGTCGAGTGATGAAACTCACCGTATATTTTATAACATACATCTTCAATAATAGTGTCTGTATAGTCTAACTCCCTCAGATCATGGTTAATGTTATTCTCTTATTTCATTCTTGAACTACCAACTGGCCGTTTTCTCTCTGGTTTCCCTAGAAGAAGCTTCCATGCCCCTCGTTCTTTGACCATTCCTGCCACATGTCTGCCCATCGCAGTTCACGAGGCTTAATATTATTATATTATCTGGTTTTCTATAGATAATGTACATCACTGTTATGGAGTCTTCTCCATTCTCCTGTCTTCAGCTCTCCTATGTCCAAAAATTTTTCCTAAGAAATTTATTCTCAAATACTCGTAGTATTTTCTCCCCTTAAAGTAAGAGTCCATGTTTCACATCCATATAATATAACTGGGAGAATTACATATTATATATTCAGTTTTTTTAGAGAAGTTGGGGCGACAAGAGTCGTGTAATACATAATAGCTTACGTTTCCATAATTGAGCCCATGACTTTATTGGAATATTATTAATTTAATATCTGGACCACATGTTGCGCGTATGGCGAATGAAAGACGTGCATGGAAACTTCTTGTAGGAAAGCCAGAAGGAAAACGCCCAGTTGGTAGACCAAGAATGAGTTGGGATAACAACATTAACTATGATTTGAGGGAAGTAGATTGTACAGGGAATGATTGGAATGCATTAGCTCAGGATAGGGATGTATGGAGAGCTTATGTCCGTGCGGCCATGAACCTACGGGTTCGATAGTGCCAGTGAGTAAGTAAGTAATATCTGGACCAGGAATTGAACAGTGGGACCTCTCCTCCTTAGGAGTTGCAGCCCACTACACCATTCTAGACTTGTACAAACAAAAACAATTCTTTCCACATAGGCCTATACAAAACTATAATTGTCGTTTCGTCCACTGCCAGGTAGGTGTCACTACCATCGCCAACGGCCGATTCCTGGTTCAGACATTAATTTTTCTTTTCACAATAGCATTATAATATGATGCATTATTGGAACTGTGTTAAAATAACAGTATTGGAAAATGTTAAATTTATTGGAATATATTAATGCATTTATTATGTTTTTAAAGATTTTATAACAATTGTGAAATGCCATTTTTAAAATTCATAATGGAAAACAGTGTACCGTATGTTATGTTAAAGTTTGCTATTATCCCTAAAATGTGGGCAGCAAAGCCAAGCTGACGAGAGAGTATAGAAGCCGATTTGTTATCTGTTGAAGTTTTGCATACCTGTAGGAGGGTTTTGAACCACAAGTTAGGAAATACTATTGTACGCAATTTAAAATAAAATAGATATTTGAGACAAATGTTTGCTGTATTGGGTCTGTAGTAAAGAGAACTAGCCTTGGGCCTTAGTTTCAGATAAGTCGGTAATGCAGATAACTTCCTATTGTGATAACAACTTTACCCAGGAAATGCTTGTCATTTGGTCAAGTTTTGAAAGCTCTCGGTTTTATTTAATAAATCCATCTCCACGCCTCAACTCTTTTCACAATGCCAGCCACTATCTGTCTAATTATTGTTTCCAACATACAGGCTGACTAAGTAGAAAGTACACAAAATAGAATAGATTTAAAATATATTTATTTTAGCCTGGTGAAAGTTAAGGTCATGTGGTCTTCTCTTTCACTCACCAGGGCAAACATGTTACATATAAATACAAACAATTACAATAATAAGTCACTACTAAACAATTAATTGTCCCGCGCCGTAGCCGAGTGGTTAAGGCAGGAAGCCTTGGCGCAGAGCTACGGGACTTGCGCTGGTTCGAGTCTCCATGAGGGAAGAAATTTTCTCATGGTGATTCGGCCAGTATGAGACCGGTGCCCACCCAGCATCGTTGATGCATTTGGTGTAGCTACAATAAGTAGCGGCTCCAGGTTGAGAAAACCAGCTATAACGGCTGGGGGACTCGACATGCTGACCACATGTCACCCCTACACTGGCTGATTATCAACTACCTCTGTGATTGACACATGTGGATGTTGAGGCCAGCAGCCGGCTGGTCGGCTAAGGGTATTGTAGGCCTGTCGCGCCAGGAGTTTTTTTAAACAATTAATTATCTGTCAACGTGAATAATAATAAAAATAATGTCTATTAATACAATAAAATTAAATACAATTCAAATTAAATTAATGATAGAATGAATACAGAAAGGAATCTACTGTACATAAAAAGAAAGGAAAGAAAAAAATACAAAGAAAGTAATAAACTATAATGAATTAATTTATCGCTTTATTATACAAGGCATTAGGTAAATATATTAACAAATCTTTAAAACTATTATTAATTTTTAAAAAGTAATATTAGTGAGTTGTTTCTGTTAGTAATTTTATTTCAATTGTTTCTGAAAGATGGTAAAATTTGGCAGTCTCTGACATAGGGTGGATGGGAATTCCATGTTCTAGCAAGAGAAATTGTAAAAGATTTCGTATAATAGGTTGTGTGATGAGGAGGGATATAAAGGACACTGTGCTCAAGGGATCGGGTATCTAATTTATGTGTATCAGAGAGTCTAGTGAAGCGGTGCGATAAATAATAAGGTAATGATGTGTAGAGAAGACATAGGGAATGGATGGTTCTACGATCTTGTAGACGAAGCCATGACAATTTGTTCCAGGGATGGTGTGAACATGATCAAATCTGCGTATACCACAAATAAACATTCATTAGTGCATTTTGCTCATTATCAGTAATTAGGTATCCGTTTAGATATTTTTATATCGTTCTCATTTATTGACGCTTTAATATCTAAGGTAATATCGCGTGTACTTTTTAAAAATAATACTGAACATGCGAGGAAATCAATCTTGGTAATCAAGTTCCAATCCATCATTTGCCTTGACTGTAGACGACTTGGAGAACGTCTCAGATTTTTCCAATACCGTAATTGTGCCCGACACCTCTCGAATACGAGTTTCAAACTCTTGTATTTGAGGCAACCCGCTCGGTCATTTAGGTCTTCCAGAACCTGTTTCATTGTGGTTTAGAAGCTGTTTTTATCCATTCATTTTTTTTTTCGCGATCGTCTCAATTCCCTCTTTACTGTGGGTTTATATTTTATAACCTAATATTAGAGTTCAGTTTGGTGCCATTCTCTCTATTCGTAAAAATAATTTATTAGTAATGAAATATTATATTTAATTTTTGAAAGAGGTTTAAATTAGATATTGAGTTACCTTTCTTTTTTTAAAAGGAATTTACTATTTGCTGTTTTATTTTTTCAGTTATTTTAATTTTATCTACTGTTTCATGTAGCAATTCTTAAATTCTCTACTTTATTATTATAAGTCCACCGCTGTAGTCTCGAGGAAGCGTTGCTGCCTTGTCACGCAGCGGGCCCGGGTACGATCCCCGGTAGGGGCAGTTTTTCTGGGTGAGGTTTTTATCGGGGTTTTTCCTCACCTGTAAGACAAATGTCAGGAAAACTTTAAGGCCCAAACGGTCCCCGAAATCATATGGTCATCATCATCATCACCTCATCATCCTTCACCGGTGTGGAAAACAACGGGAAGCTACCACACCTACACAATTCCCTAGTAAAGCTGCGAGTATAGCATGAAAATGGTATGATTGCAGTGAAGGACCTGCCTTCGGGCAGAATTACTATGGATGGATTATTATAAAACTCACTTCGTATTTTCTTTGTTTTTTGCTATTCTTTATTATTATTATTATTATATTATTATTATTATTATTATTATTATTATCTTTTTGAACGGGATTAACTGTCTGCCTAATCTTTACAGGGTTTTTATTGTTATTATTTGCTGTTACTAGAAGAACAATGTATATTCTCTTCTAGTTTTTGTTTCTTTTTTTTTCTCAATGGGATTGAATGACTATTTTTAGTAATTTATTGTTTTCATTTACCCTTTTAAAGAGCAATAACTACATTCTCTAGATTTTTTTTTCTCCAGTTTTTTGTCTATCATAGTATGTGTCCACCGCTGTGGTCTCGAGGTGTAGCGTGCTGCCTTGTCACGCAGCGGGCCCGGGTTCGATCCCCGGTCGGGAAAGTTTTTCGGGTGAGGTTTTTATCGGGGGTTTTTCCTCACCTGTAAGACAAATGTCAGGAAAACTTTAAGGCCCAAACGGTCCCCGAAATCATATGGACATCATCATCATCATCTTTTATTATCGTCATCATCATCATTCACCGGTGTGGAAAGCAACGGGAAGCTACCACACCTACAATTCCCTAGTAAAGCTGCAAGCATAGCATGAAAATGCTATGATTGTAGCGAAGGACCTGCCTTCGGGCAGAGATACTATGGATGGATCATAGTATGTAGTTTTCGCAATCGGACTGGCTGCTTGTTGGTTATTTATTGTTTTTTATTTGCTATTTTAGATAGCAATATCTAAATTCTCTAGCTTTCTTAACATTCTGGTTAGTTTTATTTCAGTTTTTGTTTGCCTATTATATTTGCTTTTTTTTTTTGCATTGACTGTCCTGCTGTTCTTTTTTGGTTACTTTTTTTTTGTTGTTTTAGAGAGCAATACCTGAATTTTCTAGTTTTTATCGTCTTTTTTTAAATATTTTGTTTCCCTTTTTTTGTTTTACTGCTTTCCCCCCCCTTTTCACGCATAGAAACAAAAGCATAGAACATCACACGACAGGACACAAATACTCAGTCCCAAGCCAGAGACTTAAAATTCTTATACCCACTTGGAATTGAACCCTGGCCGTCGGGATTGAAGGTCCCGATCACGTCTAGCAAAGAGCATCGGTAAATAAAAAGCCCTGTAAGTGTGTGGTACCAACCGACAATATGGCTTGTATTGAAAGTCCCTCGGGAGAGCTGCAACATTTGTAATAATGAAGGTACAGGGTTAGCAGCCCCCACAAGGGACAAAGCTTCTCCAACAATATAACACAATGATCAGTGATGTTCGACTGTCAATATCTGGAATGTTCGTCGTGCATAGCCAATCAGAGGTCTCCACTATTATCCTAAGTAAACATTAGATTAGATATAAAACACAGATATACGTAACTGGGTTCGTTTAGTAACAAATGAAGGTATAACATTATATCTTTAATAGTAAATTGTATACGCAAAGCCACTGCAAATTTGCCTTCAGGGATATACCATCATTTATCGTATGTAGTATGTACCCCCCCCCACGCCATATAAACATATGAACGCATATTATGCCAGTCTGCACCATCTCAACCGCAACCCTCAATCATCCCCCACCCCTCCTCCATACCTGTAGTGCATGCACGTATGCACATGTGTGCACACACAAGATGAATTGCGATATATAGCGTATGTACTTGACAGAAAGAAAAAAATATATATTGCCTGCGTGATGCAATAGTGGCATACATCAAAATATCGCATTGGCACGAAAATAAGGTTTGACTTTAAAATGTAAAGATTGAAAAAAAAAAAAAAATATAAAAAGTCCGTCACATTAATTAAGGGAAACCAACTGGTGAATTATTATTATTATTATTATTATTATCAGTTTTCATCTGATTGTTTTAAAATTTTTATCATAAACATGATGTGCTTATAGTAGCGTAACGTTTGGTGTTTATAAGTAGAATAGTTTCAGAATTATTGTTATTTTAAAACTATATTTTTAACTTCATTATTAAATAAAAATAAAACTTAGTTTTATTTGATTTTCATTTTTATAAAGACGGTGTGTGGAACAATACAGAGAACATTAAAAAATAAAATTAGAAAAGAAACCAAGATAAAAATGTATAATGTTATGGCGGTTTCCCACAATAGTGTATGGATGTGAAACTTGGGCTCCAGTGAAAAGACAGAAGGATAGAATACAGACGGCGGAGAGTGAGGTTCCTAAGACAAGTGAAAAGGATGTACAAGACTTGATAGAATAAGAAATGAGGATATAAGAGAAGAATTGAAAGTACAGCCTTTATTGGATTAAAGTCTCGAATTACAGACAAAAATGGATTGATCACATGGATGGAATGAGTAAGGAGAGATATCCATTGTTAGCAAGAAAATTATCAAGCCAGAGAAGGAAGGACGTGGGATGTTGGAAGACCTAGGAAACGTTGCGGGTGATGCTTTTTGAAGTTCGGAAACGGGCAATTGCATTAATCCCTGGAGTGATGATGATGATGATATTTATAAAGATATAATTCAGTGACAGCTGTTTCAGTACACTATACTTTCTTCAGACATTAAATATGAAAATCAAATAAAACTGTTTTATTTTTTATTTAATGAATATGGATTTTCATCAAGTAAACACCAACACAATTGATTATAATTTTTAATATTTTCTAAAAATGCTCCTTACAATGTATGTTTAAATATTTTCTGATAAAATTTGAGTTTCAGAATCTTTATGATTCCACTAAAAACATTTGCTATGCAAAAATATTCCTAAAGGGAAGATTTTGCTATTTTTAATTTTTTGAAAAAAAAAATTATCACTCAATATTTTTTTCGTCAACAATTAAAAGAACACATGTGTCTGAGACTAGTAACTACATTGCAAATTTCAGGTTAGCATTATTGGGGGTCTATCCACAAAATTGCACTTTCATAGCATAAAAATTGCTTCGTAACAAGTATTTTAAGTTTTGGAAAATATCGAAAAATCGAAAACAGAAAAAATCGCATATTAAAATGTAAGTAATAATGCTGACCACATGTGGATGGGTATTTAAACTCTTACTTCACGGACTCAATTTTGCTCCTACAATAAAAATGTGTACATGAAAATGATCCTAATAATCGGAGTTATTAAAAAGCAAAAAAAAAAAATTTTTTTTGCCAATTTGTTAACGTTTTCACCAGTCGGTCCCTTAAGCAAATTTATGAACTGCTTTTGAAGGTGTACGAATATATATTTATTTTGTGAAGTTGGGAAGAACTAATTTGTGATATATTGATTAACACTTTCACGGCTTTCGTTAAGTATTCTAAAATTACATTTTCGGGGTTCTTGGCCGTCTTGCGGAGTTGTCTTCTCGACATTTCATCACCTGTTGTGGGTGACATCTTCAGGAGATATTGTTTGTGTTAAATTTCCGTACTAAACTGCTCCATCCATAGTAATTCTGCCCGAAGACAGGTCCATCACTGCAATCATAGCATTTTTCATGCTATTCTTGCAACTTTACTAGGGAATTGACTAGTTAAAATTAAAACGGTTGATCTCCTTGGTGATAAACATTATTCAGTTAAAAAAAACACTCTCCAATCACCAAAACAGTTAGGACTGATATCTGCGTATAAGTTATATAATACGCTAAGGTCAGATACACTAAGATTCAACCCAGGAAGTTACTGTGTGTTGCCATTTAACAGTATTTTCTTGAGAGAAAATCCTTATATAAAACTGAAGACTGCAACACAGCAGGTCAGAGAGGATGTAAGTTGTAGCCGTCCAAGCCACCCCTCTCTTAAATAAAAAAAACAGTTACCACTTGTCACTGAGCTCCTGTGGATCTGTACTATCCGGTGTGAAAGTTTCGATTCTCACATTTACTATAAACTAGTATGCATGCCGTAAAAGAAAAATAATGTTTTTTAATGTATAGTACATACTTACTTTACCTTAACACTGGCACTATCGAACCGTAGGTCATGGCCGCCCCATGGACCAGAAGCCTCCATAATTCCTATCCTTAGCTAATGCTTTCCCAATCATCCCCTGTATAATCTACTTCCCTCAAATCATCGTTTTATGTTGTTCTCCCACCTCATTCTTGGTCTACCCACTGGGGCGTTTTTCCTTCTGGCTTTCTTCCAAGAAGTTTCAGCACGTCTTTCATTCCCCATACGCGCAACATTTTCCCGCCATCGCAGTCTAGTACAATGATTTGGAAAAAGTACTGCTAATCTTGCCCTTCCACCCCACCCTAAACAAACAAACCGTTATTAATGAGTTTCGCAACAACTATCCTCTGTACGTAGGGGGAACACTGGCAGCCCATTTAATAATAATAATAATAATAATAATAATGCTTATTTTAGCTGGCAGAGTTAAGGCCATCTCTTCCACTCAACCAGCGAATAGTAGAATTATACAAAAATTACATACATATTACAATTTTAAGATATTATTAAAATACAGACTAAACAAAAATATAATGATGATGTGATCTAATACTAACAAAAACATAGAATATAATAAAATTAAAATGATATAAAATAAAGTAAATAGCTTCCTAGATGATTATTAATGGAATGCTCTATATAGTTGTTATGCAGTTAATGTTTTCATTGTGTCGAACTTAAGATATCAGTTAATTTGGATTTAAATAATGATAGCGATTGATGACAGTCCCTTACAAGGTCTGTAGTAACTTCTGGGTTGAATTAGAGTGTAGCATGCCCGAACATGAAACTGTTTTGAAAAGGATTTCAAGATTCTAATAATTAACGAAGTTTTTTGAACAAAAATCAATTTTCATTTAGGAAGACTGATATAAAAAATGTACTTTTAATTTTATTTATATATCTATAATGGCGTATAGCCCTTTGCTGAACCTCTCCTTTGTAAGGAGTTACTAGACCAAGTTAATTTTTAGTTACCTTATTGCTCATAGAATCATATAGGTAGTATGCGGTCAACACACCGACCCAATGAGACATCTAACAGGCAACTAAGGTATACTAGGACGTTGATGTCTGTCAATGTTGCTTAGAGCCCTTTTATCAGGCTTTAATCTTTTACGAGCCTGAAAATCTTCAGACTAGGAAGCCGTGGCTCTAAAGTCCCTCCCGGAGGATTTGCCCTTGGATTTTTCCACCCTAAAAAATCCATCGACTTCGACCGGGTTTGAACCCGCGACCCCCGGACGAACCAGAAGGCAAGGAGCACTCAACTAGTCCACCAGCAAACAACATTTAATGCAACAACCTCACTATCCATCCATCCATTAGTACTTTCTGCCCGAGGACAGGTCTTTCACTGCAATCATAGCATTTTCGTGCTATGCTTACAGCTTTACTAGGGTAAATAGGTGTGAAGGATGATGATGGCCATATGATTTCGGGGACCCGTTTGGGGCCTTAAAGTTTTCCTGACATTTGTCTTACAGGTGAGGAAAAACCCCGATAAAAGCCTCATCCCAGAAAAAACTGCCCCGACCGGGGATCGATCCGGACCCCCTGCGTGGCAAGGCAGCACGCTACCTCGAGACACAGAGGTGTCAATCTCACTATGAAGGTTAGAAAATATTGATAAAAATCATCGACCCCGACCGGGTTTGTACCCGCGACCCGTCGGGAATAAGCGACAAAAACATAACCTTTAGTCCACCGCGGCCACCAAAAAATAAAAAGTTATAATTACGAAGTTAAATAGGTTTGTGACAAAACTTTATTATACAGGGTGGACCGCTCGAATGGACCTAATTTCAAGTGCTTGTAACTGGCAAACGTTGAAGATAGAAACTTAAAAACAACGTTCATATTACCGAAAAATCACCCAAGTTTTGATATCCAGATCACAACATCTCTATATTGAGCCCCAGCAGTCACTGTGACGATATCAAAGCGATGAAAACCATTTCTTGCCAAGTACGTTGGAGTATGTCTTCTGGAATGTTCTCAATAGCCTCTATTGATGCGCTCACGAAGATCACGAAGGTCTTGACTGGGTGGTGTAAACTTTATCTTTGACATAGCCCCAGAGAAAGAATCCAGTGGTGTTAAATCGGGAGATCTCGGGGGCCACGCGATGGTCGCTCCCCTAATCCAATCCATCATTTCCGACTGCGTCTAACGGACCAGGGAAAGGTTGCCCAAGTCGTCACGAACTCATTGGACCAGTGGGGAGGAGCACCATCTTGCTGGAAACGATGTTAGGCTTCGCAGTTGTTCAATTTGTGGAAAGAAGAACTGCTCCAGCATGTCAAGATATGTGGTACCACGAACAGTTTTCTCGGCGAAGAAAAACGACGTCCAAGTGACCTTATTATGTGACAAACTGCACAAAACATTCATCTTCGGACCTATCACGAAATGCTCTTGAATAGAGTGAGGATTTCCGATCCCCAGATCCGCACATTATGCCGGTTTACCTTGCCTGACAAATGGAAAAGTGGGCTTCGTCCGAGAAGAAAATCTTGGTTATGAAGTCAGGATCAGCGCCGAGACGGTCCCAGCATCGTATTGGCGAATTTCCACTCGTTTCGGGCGGCATGTCATTCGGCTCCAGACGTTGCACAACTGCCACTTTATATGCGTGCGTGCAGTTTGAGGCGTTTGTGACACAATTCCCGTTGTAATGTCGATTTTGGTATTTTGAAAGTTCCCGCGAAGCTCTTCTTAATGACTTCCGGGGGCTTCGCTCAAAGCGGCTTGAACATTTGCTACCATTTAATCGGATGCTCGGCGACCACCACCATGCTTCTTCAACCACAGATCCTGTAGGTAATAATGTATCACGCCACTTCCTTATGCTGCTTAGCAGTTGGAGCATTCACGGTTAAACACACGCCGGAACTCCCTTTGAACTCTAATGATTGATTTAAAACTCCGCATACCACAAAACAGCTTGCGCTTTCATCTGCGGAGTCGCCATTTTCACAAACAATTTAAATATAAGACCGAGAAAACGTATCTTTGTGCCATCTACCGACAGATTCGAAACTTGGGTGAGTTTTTTCTGTACTATGAACGTTGTTTTAAGTTTCTATCTTCAACCGTTTGCCAGTAACAAAGCAATTGAAATTAGGTCCATTCGAGCGGTCCACCCTGTAGATATCTCACTATTGCAGAAAGTAGAGGATGCACTGTAAGGCTTGTTTTGGTTTTTGCTATTGATTTTTGAGGGCAGTTTTCTCCGCCGTGCGCTTGTTCACTACCCGTGCAATATATCGCAAATGATAAACCTTGTGCGCGTATATTAATTTTTTCCCTTCTGGTTATAAATGGCTGTACATTAAAAACATACCGTATACAAATATTTGCAGTTTTTTTTGTTTAAATTCTGGATTGAATTAGGCAAGGGGGAGGGGGTTTCCCTAAGCGACACAACAAGTAATAACACGTCAGCTGTCAATTGGAATTTTTAATTAAATAAAGGACCAATATTTATCATTTAAACGTTGGAAAAATATAATAAAAAAATGTTTCTCTTTTTCGTGAGGCAGATCTACTGCAGAGCAGGAGACAGGAACACGTTGTTTTCAACAACACGACCATCAACGTGACAAAACCAAAATTTACCGGCGACCAAGATCTAATTATATCAAATTAATAATGCCAAATTTACTGACCTCTGTTACCTTCATTTACAATAACGTCAATTCTACTGTTTTACTAATTTTCAGGTTAATATCAAACTTAAATTACTTTATCACTCAAATATAATACAATAGGCCAACTTGTTTTCCTTTTCTCCTCTCCCATGATCTCATATAATACTTCATCATCATCCAAGTATTAGGCCATGTGGCCTGTTAGGGTTTCAAATAGGAATTTTCCATCCAGCGTTTTTTTTTCTTCAACGTCCTATTGTTATATCTGGGTTTAACTTGGCAAAGAGAGAGGTGGAGATACAATGGTAGATCCTTGACCGCTTTCACCCAGTTACAAAAGAAAGAACCCAGTCTGTTGTCAGTTTTTGTTTTTTCCCGTACCCCTATTAACATCTGGTGAAGAAAACCCGACAACACCGGTGCAAGTGAGAGGCGAGTACAGCTGCCTCTTTCTACAAATTTCTTGCCAAGTTAATCTAGACAAACTATAGCTATTTTTTGCGTTGAGGGTAGTAACGAAGCATAGCTTTTGGAATTCCGTGAGATGACATTCATTGATGAGCTTTCCAATTTTCGGGCTAGTTTTGTATATGATGGAGAATGGGTTCTACACCCGACTCTTTCGTAATTTTTTTTCATTTATTTTATGGTCCCACTTTGTTCAGCCAGATGTACGCCGCATAAATCGTATCTCATTTGCTGTTATTCGGCATTCATTTCTTCTTCGTATTGTCCATCCTTCACTATCATATCATGATACTGGTCTTGTAAGAACCTTATAAAGCCGTAAGCTTGTGTTTTTTGTACTAAAAGTGGATTAATAAAACTATTTATTATCCCGTTCATCTTGAAAATTTAAATTGTACCCAAATAATTAGATTAATTTACTCGTTCTAAAATGATATAATACATAATGATGTTTATTAACATCTGTTTATGAATTGTTGATAATTGAAGAATTAAAAGTGTTTAGTGAAAATTTTAATATAAATTCATTGTGCTTAATTTACGGAAAGAAAAATAAATGCTTGGACGAGGATTTGAACCCGGACCTCTGAATTGATATTTCAGTGCGCTGCCACTTACGCTGTCCATTCAATCCTAGCACATTTATTGTGTGTGTGTGTGTGTGTGTGTGTGTGTGTGTGTGTGTATATATATATATATATATATATATTATGTGTGCACACACACACATATATATTTCCATCCATAGTAATTCTGCCTTAGGGCAGCTCTCTCACTGCAATCATAGCATTTTCATGCTATGCTTTGCAGCTTTACTAGGGAACTATAGGTGTGTGGTAGCTTCCCCGTTGCTTTACATACCGGTGAACGATGACGATAAAGATAAGGATGATGATGTGATGGCCGGATGATTTTTCGGGGGACCGTTGGGCCCTAAGCTTCCTGACATTTGTCTCGCAGGGTGAGGAAAAACCTCAACCAAGAGTCTGTCCCGACCGGGAATCGAACCCGGGCCCGCTGCGTGACAAGGCAGACACGCTACCTCGAGACCACAGCGGTGGACATATACATATATATATATATATATATTCTCTTTAATTTGCTTACTTGTTATAGTCAGCTACTAGATGGCAGTGAAGACCGAGTTCTCGGGACATCTAGTAATAATGGAGAATATAATACATTATATAAGAAAAATAAGTGTTTGGATTGGATTCGCCTGGTGGTTGTAATGGATATCACGCTGTGGTGCAGACTCAGAGTTCCGGGTTCGAATCCCGCCCAGGCATTTATTTTTCTTATCATACCAGATATATATATATATATATATATATATATATATATACGCACATATTTGTGTGTGTTTTATTAACAGATTGCGAAGGATAGCTAATGAGATAGTTCTTAGAAAAAATATTTTAAAAAAATAGCTTTCTGTTAATGTTCTAGCCGCCGCAGCTTTTATTAAAACTCGGTATTATAACAATGAGGTTAACAATAAATTCAGGTTCATTTCTTAACCGGGACGTTAGGAGTGGGTGTTTGCCTGATCTGAACATTAAAAAAAACACGTCTAGTGGCCGCAATTTTTATTTATTTTTAACGAAATTAGACATATCCCATTGAAATGAACGGAGGAAAGGTATTTATGTTTATTTCTCCTACCGGGATACATATGACTTAATTAACAAAAATATTTTATTCCGCAAACAGCAAAATTCGACCTTATATTTGACTTTCTGAGAAATTTGCTTATTTTATGCAGTTTCTTGTGTTACGGACTTTTGTAAAGTTTGTGCTCTGATGAGATTGAATTTTTTAAACATAGAAGAGAGAGAGAGAGAGAGAGAGAGAGAGAGAGAGGAGAGGAGGAGAGAGAGAGTAGTTAGAAGAATAACATCTTATTAATTTTAATTATACATTTTTAACATACGCATACTAAGTAGCGTCTAGACGGGAATTACAGGAAAATTCTAACCAAGTATACTTCACAATTCATGTGCTATTTGTACCTCCTGCCATATGTTACCTAGTTCCCATCCTTGAATATTTTTTTTATTTAGATTAGGAATCAATAGTAAAATATGAATAAAATTGTAAATAGTCGCCTTATAGGTCCGTTTCTCTCAATTGAAAATGTTTTTAAACTCTCTATAGTGGGCCAACACGCAACACACTACTGAGCAACACTAAGAAATTGGGACTGGAAATAAATATCATCATCATCATTATCATAGTACATTCACGAATTTAGGCCATTTGTTGACCTGTTTCGGCCTCAAGAGAAACCCCATCCAAAAAGTCTTTTGAGTGGAGGTCCTGGTCTTCTTCTTCCGCAGGTTGATATCTTAACATTTGTCTGGGTATCCTGTGATCTTCCATTCGATGAACATGTTGCATCCATCTTGACTTATAATCAGAAATTTTGTTTTTCTAAAGATTCCATGTGTAATTCTTCTAAGATGTCTTCATTTTTTTTGTGATCTAGTAGTGTTTTATCCTGCAGTCCTCCGAAGATATCTCATTTCAGCAGATCTAAGTCTCTGTATATCCTTCTGTTTCTACGTCCATACTTCGCTACCATACAAAAGAGTTGGAAGAGCCAGTGTTTTATACACTTTCAGTCTAGAATGCTTTTGGACTAACTATGGCTTGAAGATAGAATTTATTAACCCTAAAATTCTTAAAAATTTAGATTTTTTGCATTTACATCTTTTTCTTCTTCATATGAGATATTGCATCCTAGATATGTGAAATTATTCACCTGCTCCAACAATTTTATTGTCCAGTACAATTTTACTTCTGACAGATCTACACCTTGAAATGCCATAATTTTTGTTTTTTCTGTAGATATCTTTAATCCATATACTAAAATAAATAGAAATACATTATATAATGGAAATGGGCAGCTAATGGCAAACATGAGCGAAATTTCGAGGAGATTGGCTGGAATTCAAATACCTAGGAACAGTAATGACAAATAGGAATGAGATGCACAAAGAAATTAAACATAGGATCAATTCTGGAAATGCGTTCTATTATGCATTACAGAGACTCTTGATATCCCAACTCCTTTCGAAAAAACGTTAAACTGAAAATATATAAAACTATTATTCTACCAGTTATATTATATGGGTGCGAAACATGGGTTCTTATTTTAAGGGAGGAAAGGAGATTATGAGTATTTGAGAATAAAATTCTTAGGAAAATTTTTGGACCAAAGAGAGATGAGCAGACAGGTGAATGTAGAAGACTTGCATAACAGTGAACTACATGGTCTTTATAGGAAGCCAGATATAATGAGAACAGTTAAGTCTCGTAGACTGCGATGGGCAGGACATGTGGCACGAATGGGGAATGAAAGGCGTGCATGAAGCTTCTTGTAGGAAAACTAGAGGGAAAACGCCCAGTTGGTAGACCAAGAATGAGATGGGAGAATAACATTTACTATGATTTGAGGGAAGTAGTATTATACAGGGGATGATTGGAAAACTTTGGCTCAGGGTAGGGATGTATGGAGAGCTTATGTCGCGCGGCCATGACCTACGGGTTCGATAGTGCCAGTGAGTTGGTTAGTTAACTCTCTGTAGGCCTTTCGAGACTAGTCCCATCTTCAGCAGAATAAAGTAGGTCTGTATTTGTTGACCTTCGTTGAAGCACTGACTTGGCTGTGATTTTTTTTAAATGCCCCAGGTTTGTCTTTCGACATTCCTTGTTTCTCTCTAGGCGTGACGTATTTCTAACATACTTCTGAGGTTGGGGCGCCTGGAAGGTGGGGTTATGTTGCCCCGATGATATGATGGGTGATGATGATAATGGTGCGCCAGGAGAGTCCCTAACCTAAGATGAATATGAATGATGATGATTGTGATGGCCATATGATTTCGGGGACCGTTTGGGCCTTAAAGTTTTTCCTGACATTTTGTCTTACAGGTGAGGAAAAACCCCGATAAAAACCTCACCCGGAAAAACTGTCCCGACCGGGGATCGAACCCGGGCCCACTGCGTGACAAGGCAGCACGCTACCCCGAGACCACAGCGGTGGACTTGGCTGTGATTATGTTGCTTTTATTTTTATGCAATTGTACTTTGATCTTAAAAACAATGGTATGGTTTTAGAGGACTATATTTTGAATCAATAGCACTGTTTTCTGTACTCTAAATCTTTCATGGTTTCAATTGCCAATCTTGTAATTTATTTTCATGTTCCATACAAGATTTTGGTCATTTGTAGGGAATCTATGGGCTTCTTGTGTAGTCAACATTTTTAACTGGTATTGATGTAGTTGTACAGCTTGTACAATGGGTTTTGAGTAGGTCTGTTTGCTTTGTTCTTTCTTTAGAATCTCTGTATCTTCAAGATATACAGATCTTAAAAGAAGCAAAGAATACAGACCTACCCTCGGGCAGAATTACTATGGATGGATACATACATACATACATACATACATACATACATACATACATACATACATACGTACATACGTACGTACGTACGTACATACATACATACGTACCGTACGTACTTACATACATACATACATACATACATACATACATACATACATACATACATACATACATACATACATACATACATACATACATACATACATACATACATACATACATACATACATACATACATACATACATACATACATACATACATACATACATACATACATACATACATACATACATACATACATATATAGAGGAGGCCATGACTTATAACGTTGGTGTGTATTCGTTCTCTGCCTTTCAATATAATATATTTTATTGTGTGAAGTTTAATAATTGTCTGGTGTTATTTAATTACATAGATAATAACATTCTGCATTGTTGTTGATAACATTCAATATATATTTCAAGGATTTTGTTGTGTTAAATTAAAAAAATATTAACGTTGTTTATAGCATTTTTGGTAACTAGGGTAAACAATGCCCTAGTTACGCATATTGTTTGGTGTTAATTTGTGATATAGACACATTTAAAACAATTTTACGTTTATATATTGTATAAAGTCTTAGAATATAAGTAATTAAAATGGGGGATGATGTGGATTCTCGCGCAGAAAATGCGTTTGAGATTTTATTAAATGTGACTGAAACTAGTAGCAAGAATTTACGCCATGATTTGAAAAACAGAATATTGTAAAATCTGTTAGCCAATTAAGGGAAGTGTTGTGTAAGTTGAAAAATGATATCAAACGATAAGAATTGTGAATTAAATAATTTGAAAATTGAACTTAAAAATACAAAAGATCAGTTACAAACAGGGTTGTCTAGAGGGTGCTTCACAGATGATGCCGTTAATTGATGGATCACAGAGGTTATTAAGACTTGGAGGGGAAGCTCTTTACATGTGGAAGCCATCTACATCTGAATTTAGAAACTACGCATCTGTAGTATCTGGAGGAACTGAGAGTAGCCAGTCAAGAAATTTCCAAATTATTTGTGAAATCTAAGAACAGTCAAAGCGTAGACTACCTTAAAACTTTGATTATAAACTAAAATCAGCCCAGTTTGAAATGAAGGTTGGAATTGAAGCGTCATTTAAGGGCTTAAGAAATGGCCAATTAATGATTGAAACTTCAAAATAAAAATGATGTTGATATTATATGTCAAAACATAACTGAATAAATGTGGTGACGAAGTTGAAGCAAATGCTTCAAAGTTACTTAATCCAAAAGTAATTATTTTTAATGTACCTGAAGAAATATCTGTAAATAACATAGTTGAAGCAATTACAACACAAAAATGAAATTTTGAAAGATCACTTGAATGATTTAATTCCAAAACATGAATTTGTAGACAGAAAGAAGAACAAAAACATTGTGATTGAAATAAGTTCAGAAGCAAGAAAACTAATCCTAGGCAGGAAACTAAAAATAGGTTGGTGCATGTGCAATTGGAAGGATTATATTAGAGTCAACCGCTGTTTCAAATGCTGCAAATACTACCATAAGGCACAAGATTGTAGAGGCATTTCTCACCTGCCCAAATTGTTCCGAGAATCATTTATTGAAGGAGTGTAAAACAAATAAAGATAATTATGTATGTATTAATTGTGTTAATTACAAAAAGTATAACAAAGATCATACAATTAATGAAAAGCATTCTGCGCTTGACCCAAATTGTCCTTGTCACCAGTTAGCATTGAAGCGTTATCAAGACAATACAGATTATTGAAATGGATAAGTACAACATATGCTGTTTTCAAGTTAATTTAAAACACTCTAGAATATCTACCAACAATTTAGTGCAACTCCTTAATGCAACAACAGATTGATATAGCATTTATCCAAGAACCATATTTAATTAACAATAAACTGGCATGCTTTCCTTTAAAATTTAGAATATTCACAGGTGGAAATCGGAGTAGAAGGGCGGCAATAGTTATTAATAATAAGAATATGGATGTTACCACTATTAGTCAAATTTCAGATGAAGATAGTGTTGTCATTCACATTACGTATGGCAACAAAACATTCTTTGGTGTAAGTATGTACTTCGATGGACTGTGTGATATAAATGAAGATATACAAAAAATCGAAAAAATTATAGACCACACTAATGGCTATGGATAATAATTTCAGTGGATAGCAATGCTAGAAATAAATTATGGTATGATAAAATTACTAACGAAAGAGGCAGATGCATGGAGGAATTTATTATAGTAAATAATCTACATATTGTAAATGAAAATATAGTGTGCCAACCTTTGAAACGCAACAAGGAAGAAGTTGGGTAGACTTGACTATTGTCAATAATAAACTGTTGAAAGATATAAAGGAATGGACCTGTGGAGAGGAAGAAAGTTGCTCTGATCATAAAATAATTTCGTTTAAGATAACTAATGTAATACAAAATCTAATATATACGTTGAAGGAATACGATACATAACAAATGGTGGAAATTATGAACAATTTGGCAACACTTTAGTGGAAAAATTTAAATTAAACTTTAATTGTATACACAGCCAGGAAAAAATGGATGAAGAACTAGCTCATAAAGTAAGAAATCATTCAAATCTCAAACATATAATAGACATATATTATAATAGTATAAAAGAAGCATGTAACGAAACATTTAAAATAAACAGAGGAAATAAACGAAAGATTAGAGGGAAGTCTGTTCCATGGTGGACACCAGAGAAACTACTGTTATGAGGGAGGAAAAGGGTGAATGCATTAAGAAGACGTTATCAAAGAACTTATAACAATGAGCAACTGAGGGAAGTCAGAAGAAATCTTACATGGATGGCAACAAGCAGTATCAAACAAAAATAAATACTGAAAAACTAAAATCATGGAAAGAATTTTGTAGCGCGACTGACGGATCAAATCCATGGACAGCAGTATACAGATTGTGGCTAGAAACTGAAAGGGAACAATACCCTCACTACACTAAGAAAGGAAGATGGAACATACACCGTAGATACTTCTGACACATTGCAATATATGTTTAAAACACTTTTTCCCGCAAGACAGTGAGCAGGATGACACTGAGAGACACAAACAATTAGAAGACTTACAACAGAACCTATGAATACACGGAGGACATAGAATTCACAACTGCAGAAATATTAAACATATTGTGCAGAAATTTCAATCCGAGAAAATCCGCCTGGAGAAGAACGAATAACTAGTGATATCTTATTGTATGCCTTTTAGAATGTTCCCCTGCTTCTTCACTGCACTATACAATAAGTTGTCTCAGTGATAGTATATTTCCTATAAGATGGAAGCGATCGGTGATAATTCCAATAATTAAGCATGGTAAAACAGAAACTCACAGCGTTACAAAATATCGTCCAATAAGCTTGTTGAATATAAATGGAAAAATCCTCGAGAAATTGATGATAAATAGGATTGAACATCACATAAATTCAAGAAAACTTTTTAATGTAAGACAGTTTGGATTTATGGCCCAAAAAAGTACGGTGGATGCAGCTATGGAAATGAAAAGCTTTGTCAAACGTAATTTACCGCAATTTGGATACATCGTTCTAGTAAGCCTGGATGTTAAAGGTGCATTTGACGCTGCGTGGTGGCCTACCATTTTAAATAACCTAAGAGAAATGGAATGTCCAAGTAACTTATATAGACTATGTCAGGATTATTTCAAAAAATAGAACAGCAAGCCTATCGTCAAATGAATATCAAACAGAAAAAAAACAAGTTGAGAAGGGCTGTCCACAAGGATCTTGTTGCGGACCAGGTCTATGGAATGTTTTATATAATTCCATGCTTAACTTACAATTCACACAAAGAACAGAGGTAATTGCCTTTGCTGATGATATCCTCATCATGACAAAAGGGAAGAGTAAATTAGACGTAGGAAATTATTGTAATCAGGATTTAAAGAAAATTGAATTTATGGGCTAATGAAAATAAAATAAACTTTAATGACTCCAAATCGAAAGTTCTGATGATAACCAGGAAAAAGAAAATAAACAATGAATCTATAAACATTTATCTTAATAACAAAACGCTAGAACAAGTAGATACACTAAAGTATCTTGGAATTTACGTTGACAAAAAAATTAGATTTGATCATCATATTAATCAAATCCATGATAAAGCAATAAGTATATTTCACACATTATCGAAAGCAGCAAAATTAAAGTGGGGTATTGGAAATAAAGCACTACATACAATTTATATGGGCGCTATACAACCGATTCTGACATACGGAGCTCCAGTGTGGGGAGACGCCTTACAAATTAAAACTAATTTAACAAAAATTCAGAGAGGTTCAGAGATTATTCAACATAAAAATTACGAAGGCATACAGAACAATTTCATATGAAGCTTCTTGCGTTTTGGCTGGTATTCAGCCTATTGATATAACAATACAAGGAATAATCAAACAGTATGATTCTATACATGGAGATGTAAATTATGATGCACCCTTAAACACCAAGTGATTGGATGCATCCTGCACAAATACCCCAAATACAAGAGGCTAAGGAAGGTACAAATTATTTTCTAAAAATTTACACAGATGGCAGTAAAAAGGAAGAAAATGTCGGAGCCGCAGCAGTGATATACAAATTTGACAATATTTTTTTAAATCTCAAATATAGACTTGGTGGAAATTGTTCAAATAATCAGGCCGAAACAACTAGCTGTATTGAAAGCTCTACAAGAAATACAGAATATAAGTAACACTTCGGGTGAAGAGAAGACTGCAGCTATATATTCTGATAGTAAAGTTGCCCTAGCCCTTTTCCAGAAAAATAGCAAACATAATAGCATAGTTGAGGACATTCTAAAAACGATAAAAAATTTAGAACAGAAACAATGGACAATTCATTTTAAATGGGTGAAAGCACATATAGGTGATATTGGAAATGAGTATGCCGATGAGCTTGCAAAGGAGGCAGCAAAAGACCTAAATCTGCATGTAATATATAACAAGATTCCAAAATCACTAATAAAGTGTAGAATAAGAGAAAACGGACACCAGCTGTGGCAGAATAGGTGGAATGCAACAAATAAGGGTGCTCAATGCAGACTATTCTTCCCATATATCAAAGAAAGACTTAACATTAAAATTCCTATAACACCGCAGTTTACTGCATTGATATCAGGCCACGGTAAAACAAATGACTACTTACATAGATTCCATATTATAGATAACCCGGGATGTGCATGTGGCTGCCCGCGACAAACTGCGAATCATATGATTTACTTGTGTAAAGAATTTCGGCAGCAGAGAACTACCTTAATAGCAGACATATATAAAAATGGAGGGAACTGGCCGGTTACTAACAACGAATTAGTAACTAAACATCTAAAACAATTTTGTAAATTTATAAACTCTATGAACTTATAGTTAATAAGGTGTTGTAAAATAATGCATGTAATACTGCTCTGCAGTGGGGCATGTTGATTGATTTTCAATAAATTAAAAAAAAATACATACATACATACATACATACATACATACATACATACATACATACATACATACATACATACATACCATAAATACATACAATACATACATACATACATAACATACATACATACATACATACATACATACATACATACATACATACATACATATACATACATACATACATACATACATACATACATACATACATACATACATACATACATACATACATACATACATACATACATACATACATACATACATACATACATACATACATACATACATACAGGAGAGGATGATATATATATATATATACGGTATATAAGGGTTATAACTTTTTGGACTTTTGTGAAATTAAATATTTTCTGTGCAATGGATGGATGATATTTTAGTTACAACCATTGAAAAATGCCTTCATTTCACTGAGCTTCAAGAAAAGGTCACCCCCAAATATATTTATATGTCAATATCTAATATTGATTTGGGGGTGACCTTTTCATGACCCTCAGTGAAATGAAGACTTTTTTCAATGTTTTTAAGTAAACATTCGCCCATTCATTGCACAGTAAATACTTTATTTCAACAAACAGTCCAAGAAGTTATAACCCTCTAGGGTTGTAACTTTTTGGACGTTTGTGAAATAAAATATGTCCTGTGCAATGAATGGGTGTAAAATATTTCTTGTGCAACGAATGGGTGAACATTTACTTAAAACCATTGAAAAAGGCCTTCGTTTCACTGAGCTTCAAGAAAAGGTCACCTCCAGATATATTTATATATCAATATTTAATATTAATTTGGGGGTGACCTTTTCTTGAAGCTCAGTGAAATGAAGGCTTTTTTCAATGGTTTTAAGTAAAAGTTCATCATTTCATTGCACAGGAAATATTTTTTTATACAAAGTCCAAAAAGTTATAATCCTAATATATATTATATATATATATATATATATATATATATATAAATCAATATTTCGAAGATGGATAGATGTGGGAAATATTAGGAACCGGTATTTAATCTAATTTTTTAAGTTTCATTTTAGTAGCGGTAGTTAACTACAACTTCGTGTTTGTAATCCTGCCTGATGGTCTCCTAATTTATATGATGCACTAATGGAAATTATACTATCAATTATGATTTTTTTTAAATGTGGCTTTTTAAAGAAGATAAATGTTTATAAAGAACGCAGCAGTTATGTAGATTGATGCCATTAGAGTGAGGAAAAGTAAGGTAATTTGTTGAATTTTGTATCACAACAATATAAAGAGAGGCTTAACTATGGCGGCGCAAGCCATAAAGCTGTGTATGTGTGGTTACCGCAATCAATCGGGCCCTGTCACCCGCCAATGAGAGACCATTTCATTTCACAGATTAATCCCAACACCGTTACAATAACACGCATATGTACATATTGTTTTGTTTCACATGATGCATGGCTCATGGCTCTAAACTTACTCTCCTAGTTACAGAGTGGTTTTGATGTCTGCGGTGCATTGTGGGAATAGTGATAGCGAAATGTCATCATCATCACCATCATCATCAGCATGATGATCATTATTATCATTTGGGAACGGCCGTCGAGTGTAATCCTCCAACCCTTTAGGTGGAACCCCTCATCCATCTGATGTATGGATTATGCCAGTATGTTGTGTGTATGTGTAAATACATATAACTGGAGTGGGAGAGTGATAATAATTGTCGTCATGTTTGACTGCCAATCAGAGTTGCTGTTGAAGGTATTAGAGGGTGGGGGATGTAATGTGAATTGGTTTGCAGAAGTTTGCCAGCATGTTGATATGTGGTGTGTGACGTGGAGGATGGTCTCGACATGATGTTTGTAGCATTATGGCCTTGTAATGTGTATAACATTTTACACGCAGTCCCATCATTATCATTCTCTGCTCAAACACAATTCCTGTGTTTTACTTAAAATGCTAGCGATATACCTGATTTTTCACTGTTTTACACTACTTCCCCTTTCTATACCACGAGGGGACACTTGTTTTGTCATTCTTAAAACATGAGAATTCCATTTTTTATTTAAATCCTAATTTCTACTAACTATATTTTTTTTTACTCCTTTACTTTCACGTACTTCCTCTTTTATATATATATATATATATATCCGTGAGGGCCATTTGAGTATCGTGGGACGTGATGTTTTGTCATTCTTAAAACATGAGAATTCAATTTTATTTCTACTGACTAATCCTTGTTTTATACTGCTTTATTGAGTATCGAGTGATGTTTTGTCATTCTTAAAACACGAGAATTCCATTTTATTTCTACTGACTAATCCTTGTTTTTCACTGCTTTATTGAGTATCGAGTGATGGTTTGTCATTCTTAAAACATGAGAATTCCATTTTTTTCTACTGACTAATCCTTGTTGTTCACTGCTTTATTGAGTATCGAGTGATGTTTTGTCATTCTTAAAACATGAGAATTCCATTTTATTTCTACTGACTAATCCTTGTTGTTGACTGCTTTATTGAGTATCGAGTGATGTTTTGTCATTCTTAAAACATGAGAATTCCATTTATTTCTACTGACTAATCCTTGTTGTTCACTGCTTTATTGAGTATCGGTGATGTTTTTTGTCATTCTTAAAACATGAGAATTCCCTTTTTATTTCTACTGACTAATCCTTGTTGTTGACTGCTTTATTGAGTATCGAGTGATGTTTTGTCATTCTTAAAACATGAGAATTCCATTTTATTTCTACTGACCAATCCTTGTTGTTCACTGCTTCCATTTTATTTCTACTGACCAATCCTTGTTGTTCACTGCTTTATTGAGTATCGAGTGATGTTTTGTCATTCTTGAAACATGAGAATTCCATTTTTGATTTAAAACTTCATTTCTACTGACTAACCCTGGATTTTCACTACTTTACTATCCAATTACATCGACTTCCCTCTTTCTATATAAAAGGTGTCCATGACGGGACACTGGAGTATCGTGGAATGCGAGATGATAGCATTCTTCTTCTTTTTCTTTGGCTTTCCCCCACTAATAGCTTTGCCGTATTCCGTTTCCATTTATTTCTATCATTCGAATCTCCTTCTTCCAAATTTCTATCATCCATTATAGTTCTGGCATGGGTTTTCCATTTCCATCTTGGTCTGCCTCGTTTGTTTTTGTTTTTTTTCCAGGGGGTGTGTGTTGGTATGTATTTTTTGGCCATATTTCATTTACCATTCTTTGTTAGCATTCTTAAAACATTAAAATGCCATATTTGTTCGAATTTGCATCTTCCAAATTCCTATCATCCATTATAGTTCTGGCATAGGTTTTCCATTTCCATAGTGGTCTGCCTCGTTTATTTTTTTCCAGGGTGTGTCTGTTGGTATACATTTTTTGGCCATCTTTCATTTACCATTCTTTGTTAGCATTCTTAAAACGTTAAAATGCCATATTTGTTCGAATCTGCATCTTCCAAATTCCTATCATCCATTATAGTTCTGGCATAGGTTTTCCATTCCATATTGTCTGCCTCGTTTATTTTTTCCAGGGGTTACTATTGGTATATATTTTTTGGCCATCTTTCATTTACCATTCTTTGTTAGCATTCTTAAAACATTAAAATGCCATATTTGTTCGAATCTGCTTTTTCCAAATTCCTATCATCCATTATAGTTCTGGCATAGGTTTTCCATTTCCATATTGGTCTGCCTCGTTTATTTTTTCCAGGGGGTTACTATTAGTATATATTTTTTGGCCATCTTTCATTTACCATTCTTTGTTAGCATTCTTAAAACATTAAAATGTCATATTTGAACACAACTTTTTAAATTGAAAAATGTCAAGCGTTGTACTAATATCTTAATTTCTAATTTTATTTTATTTAGAACATCCATTAAGAATTTCTAAAAAAAATAAACTTCATTTCTGCTACCTGGATCTGATTGTTCACTGTTTGATGGGTCAATTACAGCACCTTTCCCTTTAACTTGAAGATATCCCATGAGGGGCCGCTTCAGAATCCTAGCATCTTACTCCCTTAATTTAACTCTGCACGGCTGTAGGGAAGGGTGTTAGCACTAATGTTGCCAAATTATTTCTCTATGGAAGGGAGAATTCCTAAACACATATGAAAAATCATTACATGGTTGTCAAAATTATTCATTGCTAGGCCATCATTGGTAGAAGTGTCCGGATTTCCTTGTTTTGAGTTTCGTAACTTTTTACAAGAGTGAAATTGTCCATCCCACTTCTCAACTCCGAACCTGGAGGATCAGGGAACTTTTTTTTGGTTACCATACCTTGGCCAGAGAAGGGTGCCCTTTTTAGGTGCCGTGAATTCACCATCAACCTCCCTCCCATCATCTCTACAAAGAGTAAGATTTGCTAGTAACTGGTAGAAACTACCAACTAGAGCATTTTTTCAGAATTTAGCGGTGTTCTATGCGACACAAGAACTCCTCTGATACTTAATATATCAGCTATTTTACCCCCCTTCTTCTCCGCCGGGCTTGGGACCGTCCATGGCGGAATTGAAAGATTATTTGGACTTCGTTATGCATCAACCGGGTATGCGCCATTCTCTAAGTTTCGAAAAAAGTACGTTTAAAGTTTAAGCCAATATTCGCTCTTTATTGTAGCACCAAACTAACAATACTGGATATGCATGTTATTTTCCTTGTTTGATAGTTATGCATCAACAATCTAAGAGCGGGAACGTTTGGCGCTTAGCTATACGATGCAGATTTAGATTACCATTTATGAAGATCTGGTTTCAAAGTCGTTTGTTAGTAAGTATAGAGTCTCTGATAGGACTGAAGGTGTTTACATTTTTCTTTAATAATAAGGCTATTTTTTTTTTCTTTTCTTTTTATGTATAGTAGATTCGAGCTGTTATTCCTTTTTTTATTCATTGTATCATTAATTTAATTTTAATTGTATTTAGTTTCATTGTATTATTATACATTATTTTCATTATTATTCAATATGATAGATAATTAATTGTTCCATGACTATTATTGTAATTTTTTTTGTATTCATATGTAACATATGTTTGTCGTGTTTAATATAACTATTATTGTATTTTTTTGTATTCATGTAACATATGTTTGTCCTGTTTAATATGACTATTATTGTAATTTTTTTTTGTATTCATATGTAACATATGCTTGTTCTGGTGAGTGGAAGAGGAAGGCTACATGGACCTTAACTCCACCAGGCTAAATAAATCTATTCTATTCTATATTTAAAGATTTGGCGCCAAAAGTGTGCGTACACTTACTTCATGAGCCAGTGCAACAGATTGCATCAACATTTAATTTTAAAAAATGGCGCTTAGCCGGTTGTTGCATAAGATCGTCCACTTATGCTCCACATAATATGGTAGTAGAAACTCTTCATTGTTAACTTTAAGTAACAAAATAGGTTTAATATGAGAAAAATGTGATGTCCGTAGAGTAATGTATTGTACTGGTAATAGCACGAACTATTTAAACATTGTAATAAAGATAATAACAACATGGAGCTGTTACATACATGAATATCACGAAATTATACATATTTACCGGTTGATTTACCCCATGCGATGCAGCACAGCGTTTATGACTATTTAAATACTGGCACAATTTGTTTTTTCCTAAATATTGTATAGCGAAGGCATTGCTCTAGTTCTGCATTCTAATGTTATTTTTCATTTGTTACAGGTAAGTCTGACGACCTTGTTTTCTTACATGTTGACATCATTACATAAGGTAGGCCTAAATGCTATTTATTTTTTTTAATTTCATCCTATACCCTCCATGGCATCTTTACTTAGTCATGGTGGAGTGGCTTACGTCCTTGAATGACTCCGAGAGCTACGTTGGCTACTGCATCGATGCCGAAGGGGTTTCCCATCCCGAACAGGTCGAAAGTGACGAGTCTAACGAAAAAGTACCTTGGTCAAAAAAATGACGATTTTTCACCGTAAAATTAAAACCATTAAGAAACGTGGATATGGGTTCCAGGGGGGGGGAGGAATTACCTGAGGTAAAATAGTCGCCCATTCGATTCTCCGGACAGGCACTACTTCAGGTAATGCATGGCAAAGACTCAAATAGGGACATCTTAGGAATGTTAGGACGTATATTAATGCCGGATTCTCATAAACTGCTATCGGCAGAACATGTGGTATGAATGGGGATGAAAGAGGGGCATGGAAACTCGTTGTAGGAAAACCAGAGGGAAAGCGATGAGGTTGCATAATAACATTAGCCATGGTTTTGAGGAAGTTGATCATACGCGGATAAAAACAAAAATCGTGATTACCATCGAACCGTCAAGATTTGGGGGAAAATAATCACATATTTGAAATCAGCGTAAAAAACCGAGTCAGAAACACTTAAAATAATAAGGAAATTTATATGAATATTTTAATGAATGCAGACGATCTGGTAATTATACAAAAGTCAGAGGATGATTTACAAATAAGCATTTACACGTTGAATCAATTAGGACTCTATTACACTCTTAAAGTATCAACTTCAAAAACTAAAATTATGCCTTTTCAGGGCAAACTTCCAGTCAGAGCAAAAATAGTAATCAGTAATGAAATAATAGAACAGATAGCACACTTCAACTATCTTGGTTCAGATATAACATATAGCTATGATTGGGATATACATAATAAATTAAACCGATATCAAATGTTGTGCGGTACCAGAAGAACGCTCCGAAAGTCCGTCGCCGTGGCGCAGTCGGTAGAATCCCTATCTTCCACTCCGGCGACCCGGGTTCGATTCCTGGCGGGGCAGGGGATTTTAAATCTCCACCCTGGGTCTGTGTCCTGTCCTTGTGTCTATGTGAGGATAAAAGAAAGTTAACAAAACAGGTAAAACAGAAAGAAAGAAAAGACTCGAAGAGAAATTCAGCTCAAGTTTTATAAAATTATGGCTGTTCCTGTTCTTTTATATGGATCTGAATGTTGGGCACTTACAAAAAAGATAGCTCACACATTCAAGTCACTAATACTACAACTATATGACAGACATGCACCAGTAAAAACCCGACGATTTTCCCGCCCCACTGCTCCCTGGATGAATGACTCAATACGTGAACTTATGTCAAAACGAGACAAAGCATACCGAACATACAGACGACATAAAAATGACGAGAACTGGCAACTGTACAAACAACTTAGAAACACAACTACACAAACTGTACGCAATGCCAAACTACGACACGCCCACAGTATAATAGGACCTGAAATAAGTGCACGGGACACTAGGCGAAATCTCCGTACAATGGGACTTAGACAGTTGAATCCCTCAACTGAGTCTATAGACATTTCTGTAGAGACTTAAATGAACATTTTACCTCAATACCCATGACACCTCCAGACAACAAGACTAAAATATACATTCTTAAAGACTTATCCCCATCCCCCCATATAGGAAGAGATAAACTTTACTTTTACAACATTTCGCCTATAGACGTTAAAAAAGCACTCAAGCGGATTAAATCCAATGCACAAGGAACATCAGCATTTTAATGCTAAATAAAATCATTGACATTATACTACCCACAGTGACTCATATCTTTAATGCTTCCCTTATAACTTCTATCTTCCCTACTGTATGGAAACAGTCTACAGTTCGGCCTATACCAAAAATAAGTACACCAACTAACTGTAATGACTTCCGACCGATTAGCATCCTTCCGACATTATCTAAAGCCCTGGAACATATTGTACATAAGCAAATGACTGAATATCTCCAAGAAAATCACCTCCTTGATCCTTATCAATCCGGCTTTATATCTGGTCATAGCACAACCACAGCTTTGCTAAAAATTACTGAAGATATTCGTGAAGCCGTGAATAGACGTCAATTGACTCCTTTAACCTTACTTGACTTCAGCAAAGCTTTTGACACGACTTACTTATGATAAAGCTCAAGCACCTACACTTGTCTGACAGCGCTGTATCCTGGTTCGACGCATACCTGCACGGTCGTCAACAATACGTTTCATTAAACTCTAGATCTTCGTCTTGGCGCAACGTGCCGGCTGGAGTCCCCCAGGGCAGTGTTCTCGGACCTCTTCTTTTCTCAATCTACATAAATGACTTGCCAACTGCACTAAAGCACTGCCGTTATCACCTCTACGCTGATGATCTCCAAATTTACCTACATTCACCTCCTCGTTCTCTCTATAACAGCTTGACAAAAATGAATGACGATCTCATATCCATCTTTAACTGGTCTTCAAGTATCGGTCTAAATCTAAATCCTAACAAGTCACATGTAATTCTAATGGGACAACAAAGACTGCTTACAACCTTTGACATATCTACACTTCCAAACATTACTATAAATAATATAATTATCCCTTATTCTTCTACAGTAATAGATCTTGGACTACATCTAGACGCAAATTTAACCTGGCAAACACAAGTGAAACACATATGTAAAAGACTTTCTCCCATCTTACATTATCTTAGACGTTTAAAGAATTTTCTCCCAGTTTCGTTAAAACAAATGCTTGTGCAGAATCTTGTGTTACCACACTTCGATTATTGTGACATTATATATAATGATCTAAACTATGCCTTGTCGCAGAGACTGCAGCGTGTTCATAATGCTTACGTTCGATTCATTTTCAATATCCGCCGTTATGACCATATTTCCGAACACTTTAATAACCTCTCTTGGCTCCGTTTTACTGACAGACGTAAATTGCACTCTCTTTCACTACTTTTCAAGCTTCTGAATTCCTACATTCCTACTTACCTGGCGTCCAGATTTGAGAAGTTATCCTCTTACCACAATATTGACACTAGGTCACAAGATAGCAGTCTGCTAACAATTCCTCTTCATAGCACTTCCTCCTATTCTACTTCCTTCACAGGAGCCTCTGTCCGCTCCTGGAATCTCCTTCCTCAACATATCAGGGGTTGCCGCATTCTTGGTACCTTTAAGTCACGCTTATAGCCTACAGTTACCTGTTGTCTAATAATTATTTTTTCTCTATTTATTTAATTTTATACTATGTCATTAATCTTTCCTCTTTTTTTATATATCTTGTACATATTATATATTTAATTCATTAAATTTAGAGTAAATCAAAATGCATTATAAATATTAATTGTATTGTATTCATAACTTGTAATCGTTTATGTATATATTGTAATTTAGATTTAAGACTATTTTTTGTTTGTATTTTTTTAAACCTGGTTGAGTGGTAGACAAGGCCTTAAGGCCTTAACTCTGCCAGGTAAAATAAAGCTATTATTATTATTATTATTTATTATTATTATTATTAATATGACATTTTTAAGATCCGTAAGAGGATGTACACGCAGGATAGATTACATAATGAATCAATAAGAAATTAACTGTAGATATATTCAATAATCGATAAACTAGAAGAGCACAAATACCGATGGAAAGAATGTTTAGACAGAATGGACAATAAAAGATTACCCAAAACGATCAACACCTATAAACCGCATGAAAAAATATCTTAAGGACGTTCAAGGGAACGATGGACTTGAGACGGGAACAGGTCGCATTGACCTAATCCTGGAAAGGAAGGAGAAGAAACACTTAAAATATGCAGAGGACCGTTTTCATTCTTACCCAGTGTTATTGGCATAGGCCCCTACTCCTACAATAATGTTAGGTTTTTTATTTTAACTTATGTTGACTTTCACCGGTGCTTTTCATTATATACATGAATAAATTAATAAACGAATGGAGGAAAACACGAGGATATATACCCATCAGTAGGAACCTCAAACTCAATGTTATTCTTTTTGTAGACGATTTAGCTCTTCTGGCATTTTCCGAAAATGATTTGCAACGATCAATTTATAATTTACAAAAATAGGTTCCAAATTTAATATGGAAATATCAATTAACAAAACTAAAATTATGGCATTTCATGGGAAGGACCCCATACAAAGTAAAATCTGTCTCCAGAATAAAATTTTAGAGAGATCTAATCAGTTTAAATATCTTCGATATTATCTCTCTGTCTAGGATGAAAAGGATATCCCTGAAAAAATTACTAGTTATAATAAAAGTTTGGGAATTATTAATCAAGTTATGAAACCATCCCTTGTACAAAAAAACGCCAGATTACGTTTAACACTTTGGATAGACCAGTGTTTACCTATAGTAGTGAAGCATGGACAACATGAAAGCAGAATAACAGCTTGTGAAATTAGATTCATGCGCAGATCAGCGGGTTACACCAGATGGGATCTGAAAAGGAACACCGATATCTTAAAAGAATTGAAGACTATGCCAATTTTGGAATATATTAAACAGTACCAACTAAATTGGAAACACCATCTTGAAAGAATGAGTTCAAATCGGATTCCCAAAGCTGTTTATAATTATATTCCAAGAGGACGAAGATCACTGGGCCGTCCTATGAAACGCTGGAGGGAAAATTTTCTATAGGATCGTAACAGGCCTTGGCCTAATACTTGGAAGGAAGGAAGAAGAAGAAGTAAACTGATTCGTAGCATGGAATACCCTATATGCACTGCTCAAAACAATTAGAGGAACACTATGAAATATGCAAATATGTTTTCATTGGATAAAGGTACAAACATGAAATTAATAAAGTACATTATTTGTGGTTATTTATTTATTGCTCATATCAGTAAAAACAAATGAATAACACTGACAATTAACTTTTCAAATAATTCCGCTATGTAAGCAATTGAATCTTGTGCTTATTTTTCAAAGTTAAACACTCGTTATATAGAGTTAATATCGTGTATGGCCTCCACGACATGCGATGACACTTTGGCACCTTCGTGGCATGCTCCTAATAAGATTCTGGATTTCCTCTTGCGGGATATTCTCCCATTCCTCCTTCAGAGCATCTCCAAGTTGCTGCAGAGTTTGTGGAGCTTGATGTCGGTTCCTGACTTTCCTGTCTAGAAGATCCCACAAATGTTCAATAGGGTTGAGGTCTGGGGTGACAGCCGCAGAATGTGCCCTTGCATTATCCTGCATAAACAGAAATCCAGGGCCTACTCCAATGGCAGCAGGTACTACATGCTCTTCCAGAACGTGCTCGATGTACCGGACAGCATTCAGTCGCTGGGGAACAAGTACAAGGTCCGTACGATTGCTGTACATAACTGTGGCCCACACCATTATGGAACCTCCTCCGAATCTATCAATTTCCTGTACAGCCTCTGCAGAAAATCTTTCTCCTGGTCGTCCCCACACCCTCAATCGACCATCACAACGTGTAAGACGATACCTGGATTCGTCCGAGAAGAGCACACTCCCACTGGTTCAGGTTCCAATCACCATGGTTTTCAGCATACGTACGTCTTGCTGCCTTATGCCCATTTGTTAAGCGTGGTTTTTTAACGGGCCTTTTTGGACGAATATTCTCTTTCCTAATCTGTTCCTTATGGTTTGGTCTGAAACCCGGATTCCGGAAGCCATATGAAGGTCATTCTGCAGGTCTTTTGCAGTTTTTGTACGCTGTCGAAGAGCAGAAAGAACAACGTATCTGTGGTCCTGGGGGCTTGTTTTAAATTTATGGCCCTGGCCACGTATTCTACAATACTGACCTGTTTCTCTGTGCCTGTTGCATAACCTGGACACCACGGAAGGAGAAACCCCAAGCTCTCTAGCCACTTGTCGTAAAAGATGTAGAGCATGATACACTTCAAACTCATTTAAATGCCTCATTTTGTCAGAGACTTCAATAACAAGGCAATAATCAACATTCGTCACTATAGCAACATCAGGAAGCTTACCAATTAAGTGGCCAGTACCTTCCAAAATAATATAAAATCTCTATATTTGTTATTTGAGGTAATTTCTCTGTATTTAGGCCATGGATCTTTAAAATTTGTATCCAATGATAAAATTAATAATTCAATTTACATATTGTCCAACTTTCAGCATCACAGCTTTAAAAAACAATTACTTATTCAATTTATTACAAGTGTTCCTCTAATTGTTTTGAGCAGTGTATATTTTTTTTCTGTTTATTTAAGTTTCGCTGGACAGAGCTGATGTTTTTTGATGAGACATAACTTCGATGGTAAATGTTTTCAGCACAGATTTAATTTTCATCTCATTAGTAACTAATTACAGTGCATAAAATAGGTGAGCGATGTTACACCTTGTTCGGGGTGTGATGCAAGGTTTTTTTTATATTTATTGAATATCAATATCGCGAGGGGTAAACATGATAACTGGACACACCTGGTGTCACGTGGTCATTTTTCACGTAGCGTCGCGTGTGGGTCTGATCGCCACCTGTAAATAATATAACCTGCTGTTTACTTATCTCTCCATATTGTAAACTGGTGCAGTTTTCACTTGTCATTCCCAGGCTTCTATTTCTAACAAATTTACGAAACCTCGTTGTTTGTGTTGCTGTCTAATACAAGCTGATAAAAAATATGTTCTGCATTCTAATTACTTGTATATTTGTTAATTCACTTTGTAAGCAGAGTTAATTTTTTATTTGTCCGATTGTGTTTACTTGTTTTTCTGTCACTCTGTTTAAATGTACGATTCATCACCAGGCAATTATAATTAAACAAAAAGATGGATATTGTTCACCACTCTCATAGTCTTGTGGTCAAAACTACTGACTACAGGGTAACAGGTTCCGGGTGCAATTTTCGGTCTGACCACAGGGATGTTTTTTAAAAGGGTGATTCCTCAGGATCTGGAATTTAGTTTCAGTTTAGATTAAAGAAGGGGGCACGCCGTTACTTACTTACTTACTCACTGGCACTATCGAACCCGTAAGTTCATGGCCGCGCGGACATAAGCTCTCCATACATCCCTATCCTGAGCTAATCCTTTCCAATCATTCCCTGTATAATCTACTTCCATCAATCATAGTTAATGTTATTCTCCCACCTCATTCTTGGTCTACCAACTGGGCGTTTTCCCTCTGGCTTTCCTACAAGAAGCTTCCATGCAAGTCTCCCATTCCCCATACGTGCAACATGTCCTGCCCATCGCAGTCTACGAGACTTGACTGTTCTTATTATATCTGGCTTCCTATAAAGACCATGTAGTTCATTGTTATGTAGTCTTCTCCATTCACCTGTCTGTTCATCTCTCTTTGATCCAAAAATTTTCCTAAGTACTTTATTCTCAAATACCTGTAATCTCATTTCCTCCTTTAAAGTAAGAGTCCATGTTTCGCACCCATATAATATAACTGGTAGAATAATTGTTTTATATATTTTCAGTTTAAGATTTTTTGAAAGGAGTTGGGACATCAAGAGTCTCTGCAATGCATAATAGCAAGCATTTCCAGAATTGAGCCTATGTTTAATTTCTTTGTGCATCTCATTCCTGTTTGTGATTATTGTTCCTAGGTATTTGAATTCAGCCACTTCCTCAAAATGTGTTGCCTAACGAAAATAGTATTATTTGCGCGATAGTGCGTTTTGTCGTAAAAGTAAAAAAAATAAAGTGATCCCACCACAGGCCTCAGGAGGCGCTTGGGGTAGTAGGAGGTTAAGGCTCCCACTTTTTCTGGACAATCGGCTCTTGTCAGCCCTGCGTGACGGTCGTCTTTACCCCCAGAACAAGCGTCTGGTACTCATTTCCGTTAAAGGCTCAATCGACCCCAGGGCCATAGTGCCGTCAGAATATTTGGGTCGGTTTTAAAAATCCTGACCCCACCGGGACTCGAACCCTCGACCTTCCGGCTTGCAGCGCAGTGCCTTAACTGCTACGCTACCGCATGCCCCTGTTTTGTCGTACTTACAGCATGATTGAAAGCATATACTATGTACAATATATATATATATATATATATATATATATATATATATACAAATACAAAAAATAACCAAAAGATAGTGTTAATATACATTATGCGAAACAAATCACTGCATTTTAAATGAACCGAACTTTTTTTGAAAATATATAAAACAATAAATACGTCCTTGCCACCATTTTATAACTGTTTGGTGTCACTGCCTCCTGTAGTTTCAACTAATAAACATTGCCCACACTGTTAACGTCAGTTAGTTTTTTAATGAACGCAAATATTTCCAACAAAGATGTTATTATTTTATTAATATTTATTATTTTGAAAACACCATCGCGCAAAAAATAATGTATGACTCACATTTGTGAAGTGTTTTACAGAATCTCGAAAGTTGAAAAGCTCGCTATCGCTTGGTTTTTAAACATTTTCCTAGCTTCTGTAAAAACCATTTCCCAAACCTCGCATCGTAATATTATATTACGATACAACAATGGAATACAGTGCTTTAGGTATGAGTTGAATTGTTTATGGGCGATTCCATAGCGAGGGTACAATTTTGCAAGGATTGCGTAAAAATCTTCCATCCTTCTATCGTACAATTTTTGCTTTATACTCTGTATAATTTCTACTTTTAATTGAATTAATGACATTGCATAAATAAGACATCAGATGTACTATTACAATGTCCACTTAAGGGCTGCTATTTAGAATGTCATATCATATAAGGATGGAGCGCGAAATTGAATTTTTTTCTTCATCATCATCAACAACAAGGATTAAGCCAAATGGCTGTTCCGATCTCATTATAGGTCGAATTGGTCCTTCCATCTCTTCAATGGTCTTCCAAACAACGTTCTCCCTTTTCCTTTATAATTATACATTCTTCTTGGTATGCGCTGTTCATTCATTCGTAATACGTGCTGAAGATAAGCATTTTGATAATATTTTATTCTTTTACAGAGATTAAATATATTAAGTTCTGTTCTTATATATTCGTTTTTCTTTTTATCGATCCTTTGCTCTCAACATCTCCATTTCTACAGCCTCTTATTTGTTTACGATCCGCCTTTGTTAATCTCCAGGTTTCCATCCATAGATAAGAGATGGAACTGCCAATGCTTTGTAAAATTTTAAAATGGTTTCTTTTCTAGTTTTATTCAATAAAGTACGTTTAATTGTGCCACATAGATAATTGAATCGTTGTATGTTAGTGCGTTTATCTAAATGTCTGTCATTGCCTAAATGTCATCCCAAATAATTAATATTCTGAACTTGGTCTATAATTACATTGTTTATCACTATTTTTGTTCTTATTACACATTTTCCTTTCAGAGCTAATATTTTTGTTTTAAATGTAGATATTCTTAAATTGTATTTTAGAGAGATATTATTTAAAGTATAAAGGAATTGTTTCTTGCTGTGGTCATATCCTGCAATCCAATCCGGCTTGAGATGAATCAGTAGTAATAAATGTCCCCTGGCCGCGTTACGGGCGCTGTGCAGGGTAAGGATAATGACAGGCCTGCTGTATCCATGCTCCTCTAAGTATTAACCCCTTGAGAGAGGGTTGCTGCTTCCGCCCCTTGAGCCGTTTTGATGATCGCCTGGTATCGCGTCGCCTCGTAGACCGTCTGGTACTCGGCGCCGCCACCACTTCGAGGTGTTAGTCCTCAGGAAATAATTCTCCCAATATGATGAGTGTGAGATGGGCCTGTATATAACTTTTATGTTCTTTGAAAGGTTTCTGTTACATTAAAAGTGTCATGAACTGGTTTTAAGGGTAAGCAATGCCTAGTTAAAGGTGAAGGGTCTGAAATTACTTTTAGTTCATTCACAGAGTGTTCTTAATATTCAGCATTAATAAAATTCATACTTGGGCTCCAGTGAAAAGACAGAAGGATAGAATACAGACGGCAGAGATGCGGTTCCTAAGACACGTAAAAGGATGTACAAGACTTGATGGAATAAGAAATGAGGATATAAGAGAAGAATCGAAAGTACAGCCTTTATTGGATAAAGTCACGAATTACAGACAGAAATGGATTGATCACATGGATGGAATGAGTAAGGAGAGATATTCATTGTTAGCAAGAAATTATCAAGCAAGAGGAAGGCGTTATGTTGGAAGACCTAGAAGACGTTGGGCTGATGCATTATGAAGTCGGAACGGGCAATTGCCTAATCCCTGGAGTGATGATGATGACTAAAATTCCATCGAGGTGAATAGTTGTGAAATAAAATATTAAAATAGAAGAATTACACATGAAATCTTTAGAAATCAAAATGTCTGATTATAAGTCAAGATGGATGCGACATGTTCTTCGAATGGTGGATATCAGGATACCCAAGCAGATGTTAAGCTAGCAACCTCCAGGAAGAAAAAGGACTTCCGCTCAAAATATTTTTGAATGGTATTTCTATTGAGCTCGTATAAGTATTCCAGAAACAGTCTTCCGAACGGCCTATAGTTTTTATAATTTTAACCTATTTGAGAAGACACTGGCCAAGATATTTATTTTAATATTTTACATAATTTTTACGAGTAAAATTGCTTATGTTAAAACAACGACACCATATGCTATATTTTTGTTTTGTGCAGTAAAGGGTTTGAGAACTGTAATAGTTCGTTTTCCACACCCATTTTTAATAAATTTATCAAATTCGACATAATCTAATATATAAAAATGAATGTTTGTTTATTTAATTAAATAGAAATAAAACTTAAAAGTTTTATGTGATTTTCATATTTATTAAAATATAAATTATTTTGTTTATTTGTTTGTTCGCATTTTATACGTGGCCATACCGTTGATCCGATTGTGGTGGGGCTTTTTTACAAAATGTTCAAGAGATTCCCGGGATGAACATAGGCTATAAGAGAGTTGTGATACTCAACTCCTACACCCTTAAAAATCGCCCTTTGTAGTGGAAAACGTAAAAAAGGCAGTTCTTTGGACGGTTAAATGGCTTACGCTGCCTAAACCGTAACAAATACACAAAATTAATGTACACAGAATTGAATATCTCAAAAAGCTCTACAGAAAAGTCCGGTACAGCATATGTTTATCTCTTACGGATAACTCACAATAACCATTTTTGTCTTTCATTGATGCCAAGAAGATAGGGACAAGTGCGTAGATTCCTGTGCAAGCATGACAGCATATGACGGATATTCTTTTTCGGATAAATCACAATAATGAATTTTGGCTTTTAGCTCATTTATGCCAAGGAGATCGAGATAAGTAGATTCCCGGGCAACACAGGGTAATCAGCGCAGGGAATCTTAAAATAATTACGATATACATTTATAATTATTTTTCATTCTACGTATTCAACTAATCGTAAGAAGTACATTAATGTTTGTCTTTCAGCTCATTTATGCCAAGAAGATCGGGATGAGTAGATTCCCGGACAACGCCGGGTAATCAGCAGGATGTATCTAAAAATAATTACGATATAAAATTTGCTGCAACTTATTTAACTAAACATAAAACAAATTGTTTTTCGTATTTTAGCTAATTTATGTCAAGATAAGTAGATCCAGGCAACGCCGGGTAATCAACGCGGGGTATCTAAAAAATATAAATTTAAAATTATTTTTCTTATCACTTATTCAACTAAACATAAAAGCACATTAATTTTCGTTTATTTAGGCGTAGCAGCGCACGCCGGGTATTAGCTAGTATGAAATAAAATTTGCTCCCTCGCTGGGGAGGTGCTCTGCGCTCTATGCAAATCCACGCATTTACCTATGTGTATATCTATTAGCACTACAGCAGTAGAGCCCGATTTAAGCAGCTTCACAAATTAGTTGGACAAAAGTGTTTATTGTCGAGCATGACGTGTGAATTAGGCTGTGATTGGAATTTGAAGCATTTGTTGCTATAAAGTGTAAATGATTTAGCTGGTGATATTTTGTATTACATTTAAATATGATTGATAGCATTATTTGTGATTACCGTTAATCTAATTGCGTATCCCTTGTGAATTATTACCGATTAGACTTTCGTTCCAATAACAACATGTTGTCAGTTCAGCTTTCATCGCTGCTCTTCACTTCTTCAAGTTGTTTTTGTCCTACTTCATAAACTCAGTTTTCATCAACAGCAAGGATTAAGCCCAATGGCCTGTTCCGATCTCATTATCATAAGTAATGCCACGAGTGATTTCCAAATTCTCTAGATAAATTCTCTCCTCACTTCGTGAGTCGTGAATTTATCGATAATTTGGAAATCAAGAGTGGCATTTGTTAGGACTATTTAACGAATAAAATTAAGCTGTTTACTCACAAATCATTGTTTAACTATAGTTATTTTAAAATATTTATATATTTAATGTGAACGGCGATGTTTGAAAACAAATCAGAAATGTGAGGTTATGTTCATTCACTGCTGCTTGATCATATTATTTATTGCTACATAAGATCGCAATATTGTAAGAGTGCACCCAAGTGGAGAAATAATGAAACACATCAAACTGTTTATCATAATCAACATTACGGGTTATTCATTTATTTTTTTTAGTAAACAACTCAGTAAAATCAAGGAATCTTTTCATTATTTGCTATATTCAATGTATTTGTTGGAGAAAAATAATGCTTTGACCTGTTCAGAACATTAAAAAGGAGGAGCTTTCTTTATCACAAAAGCAGGAGCCGATAAAGAGAAATCGATAAAGAGACAGCTGTCATTGGTTGTAAAACAACATTCACTGAAATGTGATTGGTCATTGACTAGCATTTGTGGCATGAGTTAAATAGTCGGTCGAATTGGTCCTTCCATCTCTTCAATGGTCTTCCCAACATTCTTCTCCCTTTTGGTTTACAATTATACATTATACATTATACCAGAAACCCAGGCATATAAAGACGCCATCAAAGAGAGAGAAAACAAAGCCAATGAAATACCGATGGAAATAATGGACACAGAAACGATGAAAACTGATGTGTGGAAAGGACCGAACTTCCAACTTCGCCACCTATACACACGCTTCGCCGCGCATGGTTTCCACTGGAAAATATGTCAGAATCCGTCATACCCCGACCCGAAGGAGGACTGCAGATGTAAGCTTTGCGACGAGCCATGCTCCAGGTACCACCTAATGAAATGCCAAAGCAGAACTGAGCCTCTCACCAAAATTACAAAAGACTGGTGAAAACTCTAAATGTACACATTGTGTTTAATAAAATCAATAAAAAAAAATTATACATTCTTCTTGGTATGCGCTGTTCATTCATTCGTAATACGTGCTGAAGATAAGCATTTTGATAATATTTTATTCTTTCACAGAGATTAAATATATTAAGTTCTGTTCTTATATCTTCGTTTTTCTTTTTTATCGGTCCTGTGGTATCCTGCTATTGCTCTCAACATCTTCATTTCTGCAGCCTCTATTTGTTTACTATTTGCCTTTGTTAATGTCCAGGTTTCACATCCATAGATAAGAGATGGAACTGGCAATACTTTGTAAAATTTTGAACTATTTTCTTTTCTAGTTTTATTCAATAAAGTGCGTTTAATTGTGCCACATAGATAGTTAAATCGTTGTATTTTAGTGTGTTTATCTAAATTTCTGTCGTTGCCTAAATGGCATCCTAACTCATCTTTCAATAACATATTTTTTATATAAAAATTCAGAATTTTCATGCCAGATAAAATTCAGTTTTGTTTATATACTGTTTTTTATTGTTTGTACATCTTTCTGTGCCTAAAGCTTTATTTTCCTTTTCCACTCGTTCCTATCCATCCACTTCATGCCCTCCAGTCCTTTTGTTCTCTTTTCAGTTTTTATTTCTTGCATCCATGAGTTTCAGGGCCTTCCCTTCTTTCTTATTCTAGGTATATAGTTTACATCTAAATTTATTAATTTTACTATGATATATTTGTATGATGGCAAAAGATAATTTTTTGTGACTATTTAACTCATGTCCCAAATGGGATTCAGTAACCAGTCATATTTGAATGATTTTTTAATTACAACCAATCACAGTCGTGTTTCACCTGGAATTTATCAAAGAAGTTTTTCATATTAAAGAAAGTTCATCCTTATTAACATTCTGAATAGGTCATAGCATTATTTTGCAGTGACTGACTCTCTAAAAAGTACGGCTTCTAGATTGTATATATAGTGCACGAATATCAGCTGAAAGCGCTTGTGGGAGGTAATATAAAAACATTTGTAGCAATTGATTATACCACAAAAAAATAAAACCACTGTTTGCACTTCCTTAAACGAATTATTTCCCAGGAAATGACGTTGCAGAAAAATATAATTGACATATTTACATCATAGGACATCAGAAATTAATTAATACCTATAATGTTGGTTATAATTTTCTCCACTAGGTGCATTCTTACAATATTGCGATCCTTTGGCAATAAATAATATGATCTGGTTGCAGTGATGGACAAGCGTAACAATCGTTTCTCATTTGTTTCCAAACATCGCCTTTTGCATTAAATAAATACATTTTTTAAAATAACTATATTTAAATAATGATTTACTTTTATAAGATTCATGATGTGTTCCGTTGAGGTATTATTCAAAATTAATATAAAATTATGGAATATTCACCTGAAAGGTCCGTCTCCTCAACTTAATTTTAAGTTGAAGAGACGGACCTTTCAGGTGAATATTCCATAATTTTATATTAATTTTAAATAATGATTTGTGAGTAAAAAGCTTAATTGTATTCGTTAAATAGTCCTTACAAATACCACTCTTGATTCCCAAATTCTCTAGATAAATTGGAAATATCTCATGGCATTACGTATGAATATTGCATTACGTATCTTATCTATAGATCCGCACATGGGACAAGGGACTCTTCCATGCGGGAGGTTAAATTTAATAAGACTTATTTCCCTTCAGATGTCTGATTTACCAGTAGTTATTTATCGCCTCAAAATGACATCTAGTCCCCGCGCCGTAGCCGAGCAGTTAAGGTAGGAAGCCTTGGCGCAGAGCTACGGGACTTGCGCTGGTTCGAGTCTCCATGGGGGAAGAAATTTTCTCATGGTATTTCGGCCAGTATGGGACCGGTGCCCACCCAGCATCGTGAGGCAATTGGGTAGCTACAATAAGTAGCGGCTCCAGGTTGAGGAACCAGCTATAACGGCTGGGGGACTCGACATGCTAACCACATGTCACCCCTACTTTGGCTGTTGATCATCTACCTCTGTGATTGACACATGTGGATGTGAAGGGCCAGCAGCCGGCTGGTAAAAGGGCAACCGCTGAAAAGTGGAAAGACCCTCAATCGGAAAATGACATCTAGTAAGAAACTAAGGTAATTCTTGGTATAGAAAAGTCTGCTAAAATTTGTCCATATACTCTGTTTTAAGTTTAAGGTCCTTTTCCATCCGTCTGTTTACATATCCATGCTGTGGGTGTGGAGCCAGACTCGCGCCCTGCCCTCTCCAATTCTCCTCCTCCATTCTTCCTTGTTACTTGTCACCGTATTCAAATTCCCTGTTCCCAGGAGTGCAGTGACATGCTCTCAGTTGTTCGTCCTCCTACATTACAAAGTGCTCCCATAAGACTTTTCGTGGTCGTCGTTCGTCCATTCTGATCACATGACCAGCCCATTGAAGTATTTTTATTCTATAAACTCTGATACTTGAGGTTCTCTGTAGATCTGTGTAGATTCTTCATAATTCTTAGTGTCTTCTAATTATTCAATTTCTCTCATTGTTAATTGGCTTTAGATATTCCTGTGTATCATCTCCGTAGCATAGTGGTTAAGGCAGTGCGCTACAAGTCGGAAGGTCGAGGGTTCAAGTCCCGGTGGGGGTCAGGCTTTTTAAACTGACCAAAACCTTCTGGCGGCACTATAGCCCTCGGGTCGATTCAGCCTCTAACGGAAATGAGTATCAGACGCTTGTTCTGGGGGTAAAGGCGGCCGTCACGCAGAGTGACAACTCGGCTGACATCAAGTGCCGATTGTCTAGAAAAAGTGGGAGCCTTAACCTCCTTCTATCCCGAGCCTCCCGAGGTTTTTAGTGGGATTACTTTACTATGTATCATCTTTTCGAATTTATCTATTTATTTGCTAGCATTTAGTTAAAGTGTACAAGTTTCACATCCATATATTAGTGTAGGTCGAGTTACTGTTTTGTATGAGAGAATTTTTGTCCTGTGATTGGCATTTTTTTTTACATTTGAGACTCTTACGAGCTTGAAAACCTTTAGTCTGAAGAAGTATTTTAGTCAGATCTTCATTATGCCCCTCGCTGTGGCGACAATTTTGAAGTAATTCTTTTCCCATATTGTGGCGATGTTTTGAAGCAGGTAACTCTCTTCATGCCCGATGTTGTATTAACATTTTGAAGGATTAGTGTCCCAAAAAGAATTACTGGTTCAGATTGGGTTTAATTTTCGGTAGAGCTGGATTCTCTTCTCAAGGTCGAAATTGGTACACAAGATAGGAAAACACTTTAAAAATCACTAATAACTGATTCTTGTAGAAATAGTTGTAAATTTATTTTTTATTTAATTTCCCAGCAGATCAAGTAAATATAGGTGGTATTATTCTTCACCGTCAATTAAAATTAATTAAATTATTTTCTTTTCTTGAATCAACAATTCTTCTGGTATTAAATATCACATTTTATCAGGAGAGCTGTTATTGCTTCTATCCTTGATTAAAGTTATATGCTGACTGACTAGTGTAATTCTGTTATAATTTTAAAGAACATTATTACATCACATGATTTTATATTTAAATTCTATTGGTTAATGGTCCATTAAAAACCAGGTTTAAATTTGATTTGTTAAATCAAAATGTTAATTGTTTTAACATCCAATCAGAATTTAGTATACTTTTATTTAAAATATCCTTTTGTTTAAATCTTGACGATTTCTGTCTACAACTTTACCTTCTTCCTACTATATTTATACCATTTATTTGACCTAATTATGCTTCTAGTTATAGTAATTTGAATGCCAATTTATTTCTCCAGGATATGCATAGCGGATTTTCTGAACTTATTGTAGGTGGATAAAAATCGTTCATTCTAATTTCTCCAATATTTTTTTAACCAACACAGAATTCCTTTTTCAAACTATGTTGAATTTTATATATATATATATATATATATATATATATGGAATGATAAGAAAAATAAATGCCTGGACGGGATTCGAACCCGGATCTCTGAGTCTGTACCTCAGTGTGATATCCATTACACTACCAGGCGAATCACACTGAGGTGCAGACTCAGAGATCCGGGTTCGAATCCCGTCTAGGCATTTATTTTTCTTATCATTCCATATTAAGCTTGCATTGCTCAATGTTAAACATTTAATTATAACATCTATAAAGCGTCACTGCTATAAGGTAAGAATATTCTCTTTAATTTGCTTACTTGATATAGTCAGCTGCTAGATGGCGGTGAAGACCGAGTTCTCGCGACATCTAGTAATAATGGAGAGTATAATACATATATAAGAAAAATAAGTGTTTGAATTGGATTCGCCTGGTAGTGTAATGGATATCACACTGAGGTACAGACTCAGAGATCCGGGTTCGAATCCCGTCCAGGCATTTATTTTTCTTATCATTCCATATTAAGCTTGCATTGCTCAATGTTAAACATTTAATTATAACATCTATAAAGCGTCACTGCTATAAGGTAAAACTATTCTCTTTAATTTGCTTACTTGATATAGTCAGCTGCTAGATGGCGGTGAAGACCGAGTTCTCGCGACATCTAGTAATAATGGAGAGTATAATACATATATAAGAAAAATAAGTGTTTGAATTGGATTCGCCTGGTAGTGTAATGGATATCACACTGAGGTACAGACTCAGAGATCCGGGTTCGAATCCCGTCCAGGCATTTATTTTTCTTATCATTCCATATTAAGCTTGCATTGCTCAATGTTAAACATTTAATTATAACATAGGCTATATATATATATATATATATATATATATATAGTCCACCTCTGAGAAATGTGATTTATTTCTGTCCAGCCCCAATTCACCACGTCTTCGTCGTGTCCTAATATTAAGAAATGCAGGGGCGAAAAGCGAATTCCCGACGCTTAACAATTGGAACATACCAGGTAAGGGAGAGAACACCAACAGGAAAACATCAACTCACCAAGGAGGCTAGATGTTGGGAGTGGGGTTGACATCCGACCCCGCAAAAACAAATACGTTTAGAAACACAACATGCCTCGGACAACAACGACAGAAGTTATGGGTAGCCCAAGACTGCTCCTGAGACAACATATTGGCTCTTCGGCTCCCTTGTGAATGCTCTTGGTTCGACAGGTACCACACAATGTACTGTAAAAAAAATCAGCTGTCACTCACGTTGTCCTTTCTTTCCCCTTTACCACATTTTTTGGCTTATAGACCCTTTTTTTAGTCTTTTTTTTACTTCTTGACGGCTTCTATTTACAACTTTACCTTCTTTCGACAATATTTATACCATTTGTTTGGCCTAATTATGCTTCTAGTTATACTAATTTGAATGTCAACTTATTTCTCCAGGATATCCATAGCGGATTCTCTGAACTTATTCTAGGTGGATAAAAATCATTCATTCTAATTTCTACAAGAATTTTTTTAACGAACATAAAATTCCCTTTTCAAACTATGTTGAATTTTATTTATATATATATATATATATATATATATATATATATATATGATCCACCGCTGTGGTCTCGAGGTAGTGTGCTGCCTTGTCACGCAGCGGGCCCGGGTTCGATGCCCGGTCGGGACAGGCGCCTGGGTGAGGTTTTTTCGGGGTTTTTCCTCACCTGTAAGACAAATGTCAGGAAGCTTAGAGCCCAACGGCCCTCGATAATCATTCGGCCATTATCATCATCATCCTTCACCGGTGTGGAAAACAGCGGGAATCTACCACACCGATAATTTTCTAATAAAGCTGCAAAACATAGCATGAAAGTGCTATAGTTGCACTGAAAAACCGGTCCTCTTGCAGAATTAGTATGGATATATATATATATATATATATATATATATATATATAGTTAGTGGGAAATAACCATTTTAGTCATCTTTTTCTTTTTCTCCATATCACTAGAAGGTTGTACTTTTTAAACATTATTTGTTTATATCCATTAAAATGTAGTTGAAATTAAAATTATGATCAAATTTGAATTGTCTTTTTACGACATTTTTATGATATCTTTAGGTATTTTTGAAGGACTTTTAGAGTCATTTTATTGGTCAACTTCCGAGCCCTACCAATTATTGAATGGTACTGTAGTATTCCATCATTTTTTCTAATATCGTGAAATAGTATAATGATAAATGGAATGAAGTAAGGTGTTGTGTGCTGTGTGCTGTAGAGTGAGATGCAGTGAGTCCGAAGAATGAGATGTCTGTTACAGGGGAGACGTTACAAATTACCCGGTGTGGAATGTGAACAAAAAATTCAAGTGCCGTCGGCGGCGTGTTGTGGAGACCAAACTGAATGAGGTGCGTTCCGCACAGTAGTTGTTACGTCATCCGAATCTCTCGCATTTTTCTTAATAATCGTATCATTTTGGTCAGTACCGTTCATTTCCCATTTCTGATTTAATTTCTATTCATACTTAATTCATGACGATACACTGTTCAGGTGTAACATTTCATCATCATCATAAACCATAGAGAAACTTCGAATAGA
>JASPKZ010001701.1:0-77125 GCA_030220185.1 Diploptera punctata
GGCCTCCTACAGAACAACACTGCTGATTATTGAGGACTATTAAGATCTCAGTTACTGTTTTACATTTCATAAAACTTTAATTCGACTACCGTAACATAAATGAGACAGAGAGGGAGAGAGAAAGATAAACTTAATATGTAAACCTATTTATTTCTTCCTGTTGCGAGAGTACGGTTGGGAATAAGATGACAGAAGGAGAACGAATAAGAGAGAGAAAGAGAGGGACTATGTTACGACCATTTTTATATCAATAATTGTAGTGTCTGGAAGAGGATTAAACACCAAAGGATACATTGGTTCATATATAGGCCTACTCCTCTGAATATAACTATTTTTAGCAAATCGTTTATAATACTTCACAATTATTATGTTTTACAGTAAAATATATTTTGAAAGACAGCTAATGAATGGAGCGACAATCTCGTTCCTGCTGGGAACGTTTTATCCTTAATAAAAGTTTTTTGTCAAGGCATCTGTATTTGAAGATATAGTCTTAAGTACTGTACAAAAAAGTTATCAAGATAGTATTTTATTTACACCTAACTGCATGAATGTTTATTTTACCGTAAACTTTTAACATTAAGAAATCAAATTTAGCATATGTGGAACGAACTACATAATGATTATTTTGTTCAATTCTAGTGAGGTTCTACTTGTCTAAAATTGTTTTTTAAGAGTATTTTTAAATCCAACCAAAGTGGCAAAATATATGATTATAAACTATGTTACAGATATTTTATTCCATGCATTCAAATGTCAACAAATCTCTTTAACATCAGAGGTTGCTATTCAAACCAAATTGTAAAAAAAAACTAGTTACTTATTTGAGGCGTCATGTTATTTTACATGTCATACATGGTATGGGTATAGTAAGGGGGACACATATTCATGAGTTTTAATATCAAGGGAGTTGGCAAAGAGGTTACATAATGCAGTTAACATGGTTACTACTACTTGTCAGACCATGTGATATTAACTATGTATGTGTTTCTGTATGTGTGCCTGTGTGTGTATGTGTGTGCACCAACGCATACGTATGTGTGTGCACCAACGCATACGTATGTGTGTGAATATACTGTTTCATATGTATGTATATATGTACTTACCTATATTTATGTGTGTATATTTGATATATATTTCATATGCAAGCCCGATAAGAAAATTGCAATACTACATGCTGTTTCCTTACTACGTACGCATTTTAATATTTAATCGAAATTATATATTGACATGGATTCCCAGATACATGTATGGAAGTTATGTCTGTATGTAGGTATGTATGTTTGTTTGTATGCATGCATTTATTCAAGTATGTTGGCCTATGTATGCGATACCCATAATTTATTCTGATGATGAAGAGAGTCTCGAAAATTTAAACTTTGGATTTAACAAATAAGAATCTCAAACCCAATATAATTAGTTAAATAATTCAATCGGTTTGTACTTATTGTTATCAATGCATGAAACATAATATAGCATTTTACAAGAGAAGTAAATTAACCCCACTCCAGACCTTAGTTGGTCTATGGGGTAGCGGGAGATTAAGGCTTCAATCTTTCTAGATAATCAGCAAGAGAGTCAGCCCTGTATTTTATAATCTTACTGTTGCGTTTTATTCTCTGGTAATCTTCACATATTTATTTATATGTGTATTTTGTTTTAATTGTATGGTTTTGAAATTGCATATTATTATGCAATCATTATAGTGAGCAGTGCATTGTATTTCTGCTAATTTAACCTGCTTTTGGTAACGGTGGAATCTGTAACAACTATTTTAATGTGTCAACGCTTAGTTCTGCAGTCTGTCAGATTTTCCCGTTATTCCCATTGTTGGTTTAATATATTCTACAACATATTCTATTCTCTCTTGTTTTGATTCTGCGGTCTGTAGAAAAAATCGTTGTTTATCATTATGATACAGTGGAGATATTATATCTCAATCAATAATATCTTCATACATTACAGGAAAGTTTGATATTTTCTAGATCGTCAAAGTCTTATGGACAAGCTTCAGAAAATACTCGGCGAAGACAGCTACTTGGTAGACATCATAGCCAACATAATACAGTACAATTATGTAGTAATTACAGACAACCTCTAGTCCACAGCACTATTCACACAGACAAACGGTGTCCTACAAGGGACTCTGCAAGCCCTTTGCTATTCAAACTGGCAACAGCAGATATAGTGAAAATACTTGAAGGTATGGAAGACAGTGTATATCTCTACGCATACGCTGATGATATGGCGATGCGATCCATGAGAATCTGCAAGAATGCTGGAACCATCTAACAATATGGTCCAGGAACAACAAGTTGCAACTCAACAGAGGAAAAACAGGTATACATGGTCATTAGAAGGGGTGGGAAGGATTAGCGGCCAGAGACCGAGTCTTTCATGATCAACAACCACTGAAGATTGTAAACTCGTTCAACTACTTTGGCATAACATTACAACTAGTGGAACTATTTTAAAAAGCATGTAGAAGTCAGAGTGACAGCGGCAATAATTGCTATGAATGTCATTAAATTCCTAAGAAAACTATCTATCACTACAACTATGCAGATCTTCGCCACAAAGATAATTCCGAACGTGAGCTACGGTTTGGAACTCATATTGCCTCACCTTACAAAGAACGACCTCAAGATCATAGAAAAAATAAAATCAGCCTATCTAAAGATAATACTATATGTATCCAAATTTACCCGTTCCCAACTGGCATATGAACTCTCAGGAGAGACCTTCTTCATAGAACAGCTGCGAATGCTGATACTCTTACCATCCACCGCAGCCTACCAAGAACTCCTGGCAGAGGTCCAAGCTAAGAAGAAAGAAATCTGGATAGAATTTTATGCAACAGAAGCAATGATAAATAGAACATGGATGGAAACCAAACAAGATGTGTGCCATTTTGTAAATTCTGTAGCAACGCATGGATATCACCACAAAATGTGTAAAGTGAAAACTACCAAGACCCAAACGCAACATGCGTATGTGAGCGTTGTGAACTGTCTTGTGATCGTTACTACGTCGCAACATGTAAAAGATACCCAAATCATTAACTGAGATCTCCACAGATTCATAACACACTGAAAGCGAAGTGCAGAAAGCCACTAACCCTAGTTAACCCTAGTTAGTTCTAAGCAGAACTTGGGCGCATTTTCATTTATATCATTAATATCTTCAGTTAATTATTGAATAAGGAAGTAGAGTGTACTGCATGACCAGTGTTGTGTTGTCATATATATTACGGTTTGTAGTAGTAGTAGGACTTTATTAGACAAAAAGTAAGATATTTACAATATTATTTACAAATATGGGTCGCACGGCAGTAAGCCGTACGTGCTGTTGATTTTATATTATGGTATAATAAAACCAATGATTTCTCGCTATTTTAAGGAATAAATTATTTTTAGTGAAGAAGTAAAATAATTCCGATTACACTGCCTATACGAGTATATATATATATATCAGAGACAGACTATTGTAATTATTAACATATCATTGAATTCCTATCAATACTTACAAAAACGTTTATAAGAATACAATGTGAGGAAATATAAAATGTATAAAGAACAGAAAGAAGAAAAGAGGGAGACCAAGGTTAACATGGAAGGAAAACATGAAGATAGTAATGCAAGCTAGAGGGCTAAGCATCGAAGATGCCCAAGACCGTAGGCTTTGGAGGTTTGGCACGGGAAGACGGCAGCAGCTGTAAAAACCCGAAGATAGAGAGAGAAGAACAACTAGATCTGTATTTCTTAGATTATATAATTATATATTACACATATGGCCTAAAATAAATGAAGCCTAATAATAAAGTTACAAATAACAATTGCAATAAAATACAAAGTATAGGAATATAAAGGCGAAGAAGTTGTGTCTAGTTGGCAAATTATTTGAAATGGAATAAAAGGCTATCTTGATTCCTGGTGGAGCTTAGACTGTCCCGACGAGATTTGGTGTGTACACAAAAGCTGGATGTTGTCGAAATTGAATTTCCTTGTGCCATGAGCCCTAGGGACTTCCATATCCCAGCACTTCACATCACTTTAAAAAAAAACTTTGGTTTCATTTTATTTTTTTCTTCAACACATTTGACCTTATATGATCCCTTGTTTCTAATACATTTCGCCGTGACCAGTTGTAAATTATTTACACATACTGTAATAATAATGATGATAATAATAATAATAATAATAATAATAATAATAATAATAATAACAATAATAATAATGATAATTTTTAGCAATGCCACCAGTTTGTCTTCATGATATTTCTGATATTCTCTCCTGGCATGGAGGAATTTTAACCCGCATCTTAACTTGAGGCGCCTAGAAGACGGAGTTACGTTACCCCGATTATGTGATAGGCGATGAATGATAATGAAGATCCAGAAGAGTCCTTAAATTAATTTAAATCTAAATCCAGGCCATGAACGACGATTGAAATAATTTCTTTAAGAAAAAATTTATGGTCTGACCGGGAATCAAATCCGGTTAGAGACTCCGACCACTAACCCATGAGGCTGGTCATAATAATAATAATACTAATAATAATAATAATATTAATAATAATAATAATAATAATAATAATAATAATAATGATTATAATGATAATGATAATAATGATAATAATAATATAATCTTTATTGTTGTTATAAATTATGTTTTATTCGTTCGGACATAATTAAGGCCACAACAAGCCTCCTCTTCCACTCAATTAATTTGAAACGATGACTATTTCCACTAATCATAAAGATATTGGAATCTTGCACTTAATTTTTGGATCTCAGAAAGTTTCAAAATTTAATTGAATCGAAAGAGTACAAATAGACATATCGTTTTTAATCTAGATGTTAAAAAATATAAATTATTTTCTTTATTTTCAATAATCGTGTTTAATTTACTATTAATAGAGGAATAATCTGCATTTTAATTTAGAAAATTTACATTGTAAAGCTCTAAAGAATTTAAGCATTTCAGAAGAAAGCCATATTATAATTTTCACTTTGTAGAATATAAAATATTTTTAATTAAACTCTATTTCAAAATGCTGATATTTTTTACGCTTTGAGATAATTTATTTCAAACAAGAGTTTCCTTGAAAAATATAAGTTTAATTAAAACTTGAATTAATCTCGAATATTACATTAAGTTAAGTCTTAAATTCAATTTTAATATTCAGAACATCATAACGTTTCATTGTAAATAATTCGAATTTTCAAACATGCCAGAATTTAACTATCATTATTTTTAGCCAATCTCATAATGGAATGAACCAAGCGCAAAATTAATTTAAGTGCAATAAAATATCTCTTCTATATTTATAAGTAGAGCACGGATTTGTATGTACTAAAAGTTAAATTTGCAACAAAGTATAATGAAAAGTTATACTTATGACTGTCTTTTGTTTTGGTTCCACATACAAAGAGTTGAATAGTATACCGGTAATGAGAAGTTAGACTTCTGACTGTCTTTTATCTTGGTTCCACACACAAACAGTTGAATAATATATACTATCTGCATTGCAATCTTATCTTTTATTGCATAAAAATCCTCCCTCTATTTATAAGACATAATGCAGTACAAGTAGTTGAAAACAAATGAGATTATCTGGAACATGTTGTGGGCGTGAAATCTGTCATTACAAGTTTATTTAGGAAGTAGCGATGTTACACAGATCTTAAGCAGCGAGACAACAAAATGTTTATGAATAATGTGAAATTCAGTGCTACTTGCCAACTGTTGGATCGATCTCAGGACCACAACGGCGGCTGTCTGTCTGACCTAGAGAGCTTTCTTAAGCTCGTAATGGTTCTAGAATCCGATATCCTTTCACAAGATGTCGCCAACGTGTCGCAAACACTCCGTAAAAAGCTCAATTCCGTCGCATCACTGAACAGGTCACGTTAATCTGTATAATAAAATGCTAATAAAATTATCCTTCAATTTTTAATGTTGCTCCCATAAAATTAAAATTGTTTCTTGGTCATGCACTAGATTAATATTTTCCCTCCCATAGCCCAGTAAATCTATAATAACAAAAATATATTTTCGATAGTAAATGATGCAAATTTCATGTTGTCATTTTCTGAACATTTTATTTGTTAAATATATATATGCATGTCTCTCTGTTTTTTTGTCCTTCATGAACCTGTAGCAGTAGCATCAGTTTTTAATTTGTTGTATTAAGATATTTTATTGATACACGTTATATGCCAATGTTGTAATTATAATTGTGTAATGTGTTTCTCTCTCTCTCTCCCTCCCTCTCTCTCTCTCTCTCTCTCTCTCTCTCTGTATGTGTGTGTGTGTGTGTGTGTGTATGTGTGTGTGTGCCCTATCAGCTTTCACGGTCAAGTATTGTCCAGGATCCATTTTGGACGCTTGTGTTAGTTGTCTGTTTCATAGGTTCCCAACGATGCTACCAGTGGATTATCATGGCCTTCACATGTATTATAAAATGTAAGAGCCATGCGTTTAATGTACTCTTCGATTGTTTCTACACCCGTTTCGTCGTGTAATATGTTGACCGGTGTTACACGTGGTAGTTTTTGTAATCATATAGGTATAGTAATTTGTTTTGAAAAACTTGCAGTTTCATGTGAGTTCTAGCGGCGTGTCTCCATATGGGGCTTGCGTATGTGAGTATTGGCCTTAATAATGCCTTGTAGATTGTTAGCCCTGTGTTTATTCAAATCTTGTTATGGTTATTTAAAATAGGGTATAGCAGCTTCAGTGTCCCATACGCTTTGCCTAAGGTATTTTGGATATGTTGTTTAAACAGTAGTTTTTTGCGGAGTGTTACGCATAAATAAATGACTTCGTTTTTTCCACTCGATGTTGTGTCCCTAAATTCTTAATTGTGACGGCATGTTTCGATATTGAGACTACCTTTTTGAATAAAGAACTGCTTGGTATTTATTTACTTTATTTAATTCTCCATTTTTCCAAACATGGTTCGAGAACATTAAGGTTATTTTGATGCATTACAACACCATTCATCCGATTGTACTGGGGCATTTTGCAAAATGTTCAGGGTTTTAGGCTGTAAGAGAATTGTAATTCTTAACCCCTCCACGCTTAAAAATCACACTCTGTATCGAAAAATGTGTTTTTCGGAACTTTTTGGACGTTTAAACGTCTTACGCTGCCTAAACCATAACATATACAACAAATCAATGTACACAGAATTGAATATCTCAAAAAATCTACAAAAACGTCTGGTACAGCACATGTATCTTTTACGGATAACTCATAATAATCATTTTTTGTCTTTTAGCTCATTGATGCCAAGAAGATCGGGATGACTAGATTCCCGGGCAAGCAGCTCTCGGAGGGTATTCTTTTACAGGTAACACTCAATAGTCATTTTTGTCTTTCAGCTCATTTATGCCAAAACAGATCGGGATAACTAGACTCCCGGACAACGCCAGGTAATCAGCACGGGGTATCTAAAATTATTACGATATAACTTTTGCATTTCACTTATTCAACTAAACATAAAAAAAACATATTTCATTTATTTAGGCGTAGCAGAGCACGCTGAGTATTAGCTGGTATAAAATCCTTGCCATCAAATATGTTCATTCCAAACTTCATCTTATTAATATGTGTGATTCATAGAAATAATTCCATGATTATTTTTCCACAATTTAATCTCTCGCCTTACACATGAACTGTCGAGAGAGGGATTTTAACTGTAGATTAATTGCATACTTTTTTGACCACACCAAAGTCAAATAAATATGAAATAAATATAGCCTATCTTAATTTCAAATAAAAAATCAAGAATGTACGTAACATCCAAGAAAAATAATACAAGGACATAAAGGGCCTCCCTGAACGATTATCAGCTCAATGTCAAGGCCTTCTCCGAGACAACACAACATTAGGACGAAATACACCAATCACACACATATTCATACTAAACATGGCGACTCCACCAGCCTAAATAAATAAATAAAATAAATAAATAAATAAATAAAATATGATAATGATCATATTAATGATCAGATAATGTTCTGGGACCGTTTGGTCCTTAAAGTTTATTGACATTTGTCTTACAAGTGAGGGAAAATCCCGAAAAAAACTTACCCAGCAAACTTATCCCAACCAGGGATCGAACCCGGGCCTGCTGCATACGAGGCAGCGGCGCTACCCCGAGATTGCAGCGATGGACAAAATATTTTATTAAAAAATAGTAATTTGTAGTGTAGATATATCCATGATTATAATAATGGGTAAACTCAGGAAAAATCCTTTACATTCATACATCTGTGGTTAGCAGCCTGTAAGGGTCATTGCCAACCATTCTTAATGTGTATTTGTGTCCTTTGCCTCGTGGTGCTCTACACTCTCATCGCGATGGCCCTGACGTTCCACTATCCACAGGTATGTGGTGTGTAACAAAGTATTACGATTTTCCCCATATAAAGAGTTTATCCGAATTCACCCTCTCATCGGAGATTTAAAAAAAATATTATCTGGAAGATTTATCAAGGACGCAAACACATTTGGTTTTTCGTTTTTAATAACTCCAACAAAAACTCAGTTTTTATAGTTTTCCTCTATCGTTGAGGCTTTAAGAGATCACATGTAATCACTTCCTATCATTAAACATAAATAAATTAAATTTTAAATGAAATAATAAGAATAATATAATAATGAAAAAATAATAATAATAATTTTATTTAAAGGTAGGGTATAGTTAAGGTCATCCAACAAGTAATGTAAGATATAAAAATGTACTTATACACTGTAACTAAATCTCGAATTATATTAAATACTACTAGAATAAAAATTCACTTAAATGTAAATGAATTCTTATAAATTTTGCAGTGATCACAAATAAATATAAATAATTTGAGATTTATCAAGTCATTTTAATATATACGATAAAAAGTGACATTACAGTAGAGCTTTCAGAAATAACAATTTTATTTTGAAAGTAGCTAGTTACAGTTAACTCATATTTTCTACTAGTAACGAATTCCAATATAATAGGACAGTGAGACAGTAAAAAAAAGTAAAGTGACATGTTCTATGATAAGGAATGTTTAATATTACATTGAAATTATATGTTGACGTTATCATTAGAGGATAATATATTAAAGCATGCTAACATATCATTATCTAGGAGTATGCATTATTTGTAACACTGATATTCAAACAATTATGGGTCCTAAATTTGAACTGTGGGTATATAGCGAGCATCATTGAGAAATTCCTGATTTTCCTCAGTTTTTAAAGTAAATACTGCTTTGGAATTTAATTACAATGATTGATTTCATCACATTCTCCATTTCATATTGTCATTAAAACAGTAGACGCGATATAGCCTTACATGTTAAAGTGTCTATAAATAAGAATGAAATAAGGAAATTTTGCAGAGAAACAGATATAATAGTGAACTGCATAAACTATATAAAGAAGTAGACATAATTACATATATAAAATGTCCAGATTGAGATGGCTGGGACATGTGAATCGAATGATGGATAATAAGGACATTTTTAACAGATACCCAGAGGGAACAAGATCAAGGGGTCGACCGAGATCAAGATGGTGGGATTGTGTATGGCGGGATCTGCAGACAACAAAAATGGAAAAATGGAGAAAGCTGTCGAGCGACAGGGACGAATGAAGGAGAGCCATAGAGGAAGCGAGGTCACACCTTGGCTGTTGTGCTGATTAAGAATAAGAAGAATATTGTTTTTTTTGTCTAATGCCACCAGGTTGTCTTTTATGACATTTCTGGCTTTCTCCCCTGGTATGGCGGAATTTTAATCCATTTCTTTAGTTGAGACACCTGGAAGGCGGAGTTACGTTACCCCAGTGATATGATGGATGATAATGAAGCACCAGAAGAGTCCTTAACCTAAATTTCAGACCATGGGTGACCACATGAATAATTCCCTTTTTTTAAAGAAAATGTCATATAGTCTGACCGGGAATCGAATCCGGGACCTCATGAACTGTAGTCAGGAACACTGACCACTAGCCCATGAGACTGGTAAGAGAGTATTGTTTATAAAACAATATAGAAACAAACGAGTAGATATAATTTAAATTTGTATCAATGTACACAATAACTCACAATTTAACGTTCTGTTTTCATTGCGGTCCGAAACAATTAAATAACTTGCACCATAAATTATTGTTTTGCCAATTTAAAGGTTAAACCGAGGATAATTATTCTAAACCATCTAAAATTAATTAAAACAATTGTTAAACAATCTAATCCTCTTTCGGTATGCTGTACCTTTATCAGACGAATAGTACTAACTACAAATTATTTTTTTTTTATGTAAAGTCAACTATGTAAACAAACTTAACCAATCGATACAATATAGACAAAAAGTAAACGAATCAATGTATAAATAAATAATAGTTTTAAAAAACTAAAACAAAACGCTATATTAGAAAACCGAACTAAAAAATATATAAATAATTTTAATTTCCAACACGCTTGGGATGAAATTAAAGTGGTCAACAAAAAAAAATCATCTCCAACACCTATAGAATAAAACTAGAGTTATCAACAAAAAGAAAATAATTTTACCATCAAAAGCGTGGGGTGCTCTATATCAATTAATATATTTGATAATAATCAGATATTGGTAAAAGTAAAGTCTCTAAGAAGAAAATATAAAAATCATAAAAAGCACCCCACGCTTTTGATGGTAAAATGATTTTCTTTTTGTTGATAACTCTAGTTTTATTCTATATGTGTTGGAGATGATTTTTTTGTTGACCACTTTAATTTTATCCCAAGCGTGTTGGAAATTAAAATTATTTTTCATTTTTTAGTTCGGTTTTCTAATATAGAGTGTTGTTTTAGTTTTTAAAAATATTTTTTATTTTTTAGTTTTAATATTTTACAGAATAAGATAAAAATGTAAATATCTTTAAATTCGATACTATTGTAGTATAAGCGAAAAGTAATACTCTTCTAAAAAATTCCTCCCAGCCGGATTTGAACCAGCGACCTATGGATTACTGAAATTATATACCATTAGAGTTCACCGCTCTACTAATTGAGCTCTTACAAGTCCGCAACCTATTGTACCAGTTTTAATTTTTTTGACTTTCTGATCATTCTGGCCAGGATTTTAGAAATAAAATATGAAATTATTCTATTGTCACGGGTCCTTTACAAGTTTACAAAGTTTCAAGTCGATCCAATGTTTGCACCGTATAGGTGCTAGATCAAACCGTTATTGTTGATAACTATTTTGATTGGAAAGCATAGATTGTTCAAATTTGTGACATCTTTGCCCATAGAGGCAAAGAGGAATTCAACTTTCTTTACTAAATTCTCCCAATATGCAATATTTACTGACTTATAAAATACAATCGTGGAAGCTTTGGGATAAAGGAACTAACACACGCTTGAGCAAGCTTTTGGATTTTGACTTTGATATCTGACTTATGTTAACTACTGAATGAATAGGCATACAGTAAGTAAAAAAGCACAACTAAAGCTTTTAATGCGAGTCAAAATATATAGTCAGATATAATATAAAGATAAATAAATAAATATTCAATTTACAGAGAAAAGAAATCATAGTAGATCATCTATACAAAAAGAAAATATGATATAAATTAACATCAATACATACATACATAAATACATACATTATCACTCACTCTAGTCCAGCCTCGGGTTCAAAAATGCCGTTACATAATACAAAGACACTTTTTTTTCATTTGCTGACGATTCTGGCCAGGATTTTAGAAAATAAATATGAATTATTGTATTGTCACGGGTCCTTTACAAGTATTCAAAGTTTCAAGTCGATCGAATGTTTCTAAGTGGGTGAAAATCGTGTTTAAATATTCCGTTATATAGATACAAAGACACTTTTTTTGATTTTCTGATGATTCTGGCCAGGATTTTAGAAAACGAATATGAAATTATTGTATTGTCACGGGTCCTTTACAAGTATACAAAGCTTCAAGTCGATCCAATGATTTTAAGTGAGTGATAATCGCGTTGAAAGATTCCGTTACATAGATAGATAGATAGATAGATAGATAGATAGATAGATAGATAGATACAGGTCAAGCTAATATAAAGCGTGTAAAAACATAAAATATAGGAAACTTATTAGAAATTTGACAGAGGCGAATCATTTAGACTTAATTAGCAATTTAATAACTTATTACTTTATCTTAATTTATTTATTTATACAGTTTCTAGGAGATCTACTTTTTTCATTTTACTACAAACATGTAACACTTTAAAACATGAATTAAAACAATGATCAAATTCTAGTAATTGGTTAGAGTAGATGTTTACTATATACTCTTATATGTTATTTAATGCTAGAATTATAATGACGTTGTTACCTATGTAATGTTACATCCTTTGGTTTAATTTCAGTGTAACTATTTCTATGGAGTATGAGCGTTTTGTAGCAACTCTAATAAACTGAAATCCCTTCCACGCTCGGCTGAGATCTGTCATTCAGTTGATCAGGTTCCGAGTCGATGACGAACCACTCGTCCCTGAGGGCGTTTTCAAGCTTGGCGAGCTGCTGTACGATAGACAATCCACTTCCAAATACGAGTACATTCCCAATTCATATACCATGTTCCTCTTATCAATAAACCAGATAACGAACTGCCAGTGGAACATTGGTTCAGGATTAATTAAGATTAGAATGTTACTTTAACAAAGACATGTAATCCGAGTAACTTTGGTTCGAAGGAGTCTGAAAGTCTGGGTTCAAACCTGGATAAAGGTGCTCATTAGATTTCAGACTGCTTCCAGGGCTCAACAGCTCACTACAAAACAGGAGATTTCCTAGAGATAAAGTAGATTGAAATGTAGACCAGCTACCTTATCTCCTGGTACTAGAATCATGGATCGTTGCACCCATGTTCTCTATGTGCTATATCAATCAGAAAACGTGATAACACATAAAAATAGCATATAAAGCTAATAAAAAATTAAACAACATTATATCAAATAAAGGTAGCGTGCTGCCTTGTCATGCAGCGGGCCCGGGTTCGATCCCCGGTCGGGACAGTTTTTCTGGGTGAGGTTTTTATCGGGATTTTTCCTCACCTGTAAGACAAATGTCAGGAAAACTTTAAGGCCCAAACGGTCCCCGAAATCATATGGCCATCATCATCCTCATCATTATCATCATCATCCTTCACCGGTGTGAAAAGCAACGGGAAGCTACCACACCTATAATTCCCTAGTAAAGCTGCAAAGTATAGCATGGAAATGCTATGATTGCAGTGAAATGCCTGTCCTTAGACAGAACACTATGGAATGGAATATCAAATAAAATAGAAAACACCAATATACAGGGTGTTGCACAAAAAACCGACAACGGAGGTGAGGTGGTATATTGAGATATGTTGATTATTTTTAATAAGTTTCCCATGCCCGAAAATGAGCGTTTTCACACTATGAATAACTAACTTGTCAAGAGTTCCGTTAGTTATATTTCAAAACCCAGTACTTGACAATACTGTCACAATCACAGTCAAGGTTTCAAAATATCTACCTCCCATCTCATTTCAGAGAGTCATCGGCGGTACAGTGATTGGCGCAACACGTTCAAATACTCCTGGCCTCGTTCGAATTGTTTCTGTAGCAGCGTTGATCCGAGTTATAAGATCACACACATGTCTCTACGGGAGTGTGATAAACAGACTGTTTCATGTCGGCCCCACAAAAAGTAGTTGAGAGACTTAGAAACAGGGGGGGACGTAGGAGCTCACGGGACTGGTTTACCTCTGGTCAATCCACATCAACCTGGATACGTGGTACACCAATGTCTCCTCACACTGGCTCGAAGTCGAAGTGAGCTAGAGCTCCGTCATGCTGCAGCCTTATCCCGGTGCCAATCAACATATCAGAGATCCAGTAACTGTAAGGTGTTGTCAAGTAATCAAGCCTTCAAATCCTTTGAACTAACACTGATCTTACGACATAATTAACTGGTCATAGTGTGATAAGGGCATCATTTCCGGAAATTGAAGTACCTTATTAAAGATGATCAACATATCCTGAATATACTACCTCGCCTCCGTTGTCGGTGTTTTTTACAACATCCTCTATTTATGTATGTATGTATGTATGTATGTATGTATGTATGTATGTATGTATGTATGTATGTATGTATGTATGTATATATATATATATATATATATATATATATATTTACATTAAAGTTAAAGTAATCCCACTAACAGGCCTCGGGAGGCCCTTCGGGTAGTAGGAGGTTAAGGCTCCCACTTTTTCTAGACAATCGGCACTTGATGTCAGCCGGGTGTTAGTCCTGCGCGACGGCCGCCTTTACTCCCAGAACAAGCGTCTGGTAATCATTTCCGTTAGAGGCTGTCGACCCCAGAGTCATAGTGCCGCTAGAAGGTTTTGGTCAGTTTAAAAATCCAGACCCCCACCGGGACTTGAACCCTCGACCTTCCGACTTGTAGCCCAATGCCTTAACCACTAGCTACGGCGTGCCCCATATATATATATATATATATATATATATAACAGTAAATGGGTATATAAACTTAAATACAGTAGTTGTGAAAACAATTAAAAACGAGGACGAACCAGATATATCAATATAAGACACAAGGATCATTCAAAGGATTTAAAAATAAGCGGGGGAAAATCAAGTTTCGCAAAACACGTTATAAACATAGGTCATCAGTTCAACACGATTAATAACACACGTTCAATAATGCACAGAGAATATGATAACTAAAAGATAGGCATCATAGAGGAAATGCAAATATTGAAAGAAACAAGAAATGATAACCCACAGAACGACAACCCACCCTGCCAGATGAATCCATTATACAACATGCTCGTACCCAATAGAGCAGCTTTGAAAAAATGGAGCTATTTCCAAAAGGCCTAGCTGAGTATTTTAAACAAGTTTTAATTTGTTGAGGACGACTGCCACACAGGTACAATTTTTATTATTTTAAATATATGATTTGTTATTTTGTGGGATAAAAATATAAGTAATAAAAATAAAATTAATATATATCATACAATTGTTAAATGCATCATTACATATGGAGCAGAACTTTGGTCATTTACAACAAAAACAAATAAGTATATTTTGGCAACGGAAATGGATTTTATACGAAGGGCAGCAAGAATTTCAAGAAGAGAATAAATTAGGGACTCATTTATAAGGTAGAAAATGAAGATTGAAGACACTATTTTAGATTATATTAAAACTCAGCAATTAAGATGGTACGGACATGTCCAGTGAATGGAAGAGGATCGGCTACCAAAATCTGATTTGGAATGGAAACCTGAGGGAAGACGAGGCAGAGGAAGACCTAAAACCTCCTGGAGTCAGGGAATATATTTATACATGAAGGAGAAACATCTACAACAGAGATTGGATGGACCAACAAAATTGGTTATTGGGAATCGGACCATGTCAAAGACATTAAACAACCGATGATCTATCTATTTGTTGTTTTCGTACTCTTACAATTTACAATAACATATAATTGAAATTTATTAAGTGATTGATTGGTCATAACTTATATGCCATTACATAAAATAATTCCGTGTTTCACTCTTTTACAGGCTTTGAAAACTAGACTACTAGAAATAAAAAGGTCAAGGTGGTCTGAAGGTTACAGACATGTCGTGATGTTACTTACACAAATTGCATTCCCCAAGACAGTGCTATTTCCGTGATTGCATTTTATTTAACTTGACTTGTCTTTTCATCTATCAAATTAGTGGCATCTCCTACTTTAAAACAATTCACCTAGGTTTAAAACTATTACCTTTGCAATTCTTCTTCCATTTATTCTATAAAGCAAATATATTTATTGGAGTATTATTCAGAGCAATTTAGAATTCCTATAGCATACTTCTGGGGTTGTACATGGGACTTAGAAGCTAAAGTTATAAGGAAGTAGCTCCAGAATTGTGTTCGGTGCTATAATGATATAAACAACGGAAAACATACAATTTATTGCTACAGTATTTGAATAATTCCTTGAGATATATATATATATATATATATATATATGTTGATTTTTTCCCTACAATATGTGAAATTCCTTAAAGTGAAGTCAGAAGTTGAGTTCAAAGTAACCTAAAATCGCTATATAAAAATGTAAAAAATGTATTAGTCATTGTTTAGAAGGGGTAGCCAAAATAACACAAAAAAACAACGCGTTATCATACAAGTGAACGCAAAAGTAATCTGGTGTTTCGCCCATTTTCTCATCCCAACTTGCCCACTAATATAGGTAGACTCATAGGATAGAATCCCCTTATATATGAGTAAATATGTTGGCAATTGGCTCTAGTGGGAATGTCTATTATTACATTGGGCAACATGACGCTAGCAGTCACTTGTCCTCCGATCAAATATTCACAAGTAGCACAGCGGCATAGAAGAGCCTTGAATAAAATATTCTCCTTTAGCTGGATCATTAAGCCAAGCAATTAAATCATCTTGATCTATTCACTTTTCCTAAAATATTCGGCAGTTACGATGTTGCACAGAAGTAAACGGTGTCCTGCGCCATTATGCCGAAACCATATTTTCCTCAGGACATATGATTGCACTTATCTAAATAACTCTCCAAAATTCTACATATTGAATGCAATACAAGTATCAGGGAACTGTTAGGTGGTGCGTAAGATTTTAAACAGAAGACACCTGATTCCAGGCGGCTTCAGGCTTTGTTTTTTGTGAATCATTTTGAATGTCATGAAGCTGGAGATTTCAAATATTTATTACTAGTCCGTGGAATGTGTAGAAAAATTCGCCATCTTTCAGACTGGACATCTTTCTCGCTTGAAGTTTAAGAGCGAAATGAGTAACGTCACGTAATCTGCACTTCCTTCCGCGGCCTCATTGGCCGTACATTTTGCATGTCCTCCCGTGTAGAAGACTTATTTTGAACAGTTTCTCTACAGATTCTACGGAGAAACTATATAACCAGTAGTTTAGTACGCCTCCAGACATAAAGTTCTTATGGAATCCATTATTCTGTAAGATATTCATAAAATGTAATTTTAAAGGAATAGAATTTGAATTGGTCCACTTTTGTGGTCTCGGGATAACGTCGTTGCCCGGGTTCCTAGATGAAGTTTGTTTTCGGGGTTTCTCCTTACGTGTAAGACAAATATCGGGAAACGTTAAGAACCATATGACTCCTGTACATAATTTGGCCATCATATTTATCGATATCATATTCACCTTATTTAACCCGTCAGCGTGGAGCGACGTGACGTGTACGCAAGTTGAATTCTTCACCCAATGCGGAACGACGTGACATGTGCGCTAGTTACACGCACTGCTTTAAACTGTAATTATGACCTTTGTGTTTACATTAACTATTTACCGTGTATACAAATTTTATGTAGAGACTTCAAAGTTTATATTAGTGCATATATTAACTGATTACGGCCCTGAGTAACAATTTAAAATAATTTTATATTTGCATTTATTCTTGCGGCCTCTGACATTTTTCTTAAATTTATAACTTGATAAAGGATTTCTTATAAAACTAAATTCGCCTTTTTTGTAGATTAGCTTGTCTATCAAATTGAATCTATTTTCAAATCTCTTCATTTTTAATAATAATGTCGCAAAATTCAGTATAAATAAAGGCCCAACAAAGTTATTTCCGATTTACGCTACAGTACAGGACCACAACAGTAAATTTCAGATATATATATATATATATTTCAAATGACGATATCCTTACATTATGGAAAGGTAGTTAGTCTACAATTCAGTCAGTATTTAAAAGGAATGTGGTCCACTACAGACCTTAGAAGGTTCTTGGGATATTAGGAGGTTAAGGCTCCCACTTTTCTAAAGTATCGGTACTTGATGTAAGCCGAGTACTTATTTCTGTCTGACGGCCCATAACAAGCATCTGGTACTCATTTCAGTTAGAGGCTGAGTCAACCCCGGGTTCACAGTGCCGCCTGAAGGTTTGATTCAGTTTAAAAATCCTGATCCACCGGGACTCAAACCCTCGATCTTCCGGCTTGTAGCATGTTCATCTTTTAAGTCCACACCTCCGGTGAAACTATTATAGTCATATTTCATCAACTGGTTTCAGTTTGGAAACCAGAAGAAAGGCATTGAAATTTAGGGTTGATGAAGGTCTTTTAGTACAACAGGTCTGATGTGTAGAAAGACCATTTTTGAAGGCACACGACCTAAAATAATGTTTCAAAAGTGTTAGAAAGATACATTTGGAGAAGGCTGCCCCCCCCCCTACAAGAAACAAGGTCAGCGCATAGAAGCAATGTGTTTGTAATAAACATGAACAAAGTAAACACAAGGGGAAAAAATACACTTATTGTTGCCCGAGTGTCAAACAGCTGGTTTACATTTTGAAGATTTATCACACCAATTTTTGAAGTTCATTTTTTTTAAGACCCTTCTCTTTGTGTAAATATTTCGTTTTATTGTTAGGTAAAGCCGGTTTCTCTGAATTCTTCAAAGAATCCCTAGTGCAATACACTGTGTCACTTATGTGAGAAATTTACAAAAAGGACCTATTTCAACTGTGGCACAACAACCATAAATAAGTCTGCAACAAATGCAGAGATGTTATGTGAGAACCGTAACAAATTTAATTAATTAAATATTATATTAAGGGTTCACCATAAAGGAACTGCAAAAACATTTAAATTACTGAAGATATATCAATTTAAATGCGTTATTGGAATACTGGCACTGAACGGCTGAGTTTAAATACCGGTGAACTTCCTCCCACATCAGAGTATTCCCGGCCATTTAAATCCATCAGCTCTGAAGGGTTATTAATAATAATAATAATAATAATAATAATAATAATAATAATAATAATAATAATAATAATAATAATAATAATAATAATAATAATAATAATAATAATAGCTTTATTTTACCTGGCAGAGTTAAGGCCTTAAGGCCTTGTCTACCACTCAACCAGGTTTAAAAAAATACAAAACAAATATAGTCTTACATCTAAATTACAATATGTTATGAATACAATACAATTAATATTTATAATGTATTTTGATTTACTCTAAATTTAACGAATTAAATATATAATATGTACAAGATATATAAAAACGAGGAAAAGATTAATGACATAGTATAAAATTTAATAAATAGAGAAAAATTAATTATTAGACTACAGGTAACTGTATAAGCGTGACTTAAAGGTGCCAAGTGTGCGGCAACCCCTGATATCTTGAGGAAGGAGACTCCAGGAGCGGGCAGAGGCTACTGTGAAGGAAGTAGAATAGGAGGAAGTGCTATGAAGAGGAATTGTTAGCAGACTGCTATCTTGTAATCTAGTGTCAATATTGTGGTAAGAGGATAACTTCTCAAATCTGGACGCCAGGTAAGTAGGAATGTAGGAATTCAGAAGCTTGAAAAGTAGTGAAAGAGAGTGCAATTTACGTCTGTCAATAAGACGGAGCCAAGAGAGGTTATTAAAGTGTTCGGAAATATGGTCATAACGGCGGATATTGAAAATGAATCGAACGCAAGCATTATGAACACGCTGCAGTCTCTGCGACAAGTCATAGTTTAGATCATTATATATAATGTCACAATAATCGAAGTGTTGTAACACAATATTCTGCACAAGGATTTGTTTTAACGAAACTGGGAGAAAATTCTTTAAACGTCTAATTTAGTATGGAAGAATGAGTGAATGATGTATCTCTCTTGTCTAAAATGTTCATGTTAACTTGGAGGTTGTTTTGTAATCTATATCCTTGTATGGCCAAGAAATTATTCAAGTATGTGATACAAAAACAGCTGAAAATATATAAAACTATTATTCTACCAGTTATATTATATGGGTGCGAAACATGGACTCTTACTTTAAGGGAGGAAAGGAGATTACGAGTATTTGAGAATAAAGTTCTTAGGAAAATGTTTGGACCACAGAGAGATGAACAGACAGGTGAATGGAGAAGACTACATAACAATGAACTACATGGTCTTTATAGAAAGCCAGATATAATTAGAACAGTTAAGTCTCGTAGACTGCGATGGACAGGACATGTTGCGTGTATGGGAAATGAAAGACGTGCATGGAAACTACTTGTAGGAAAGCCAGAAGGAAAACGCCCAGTTGGTAGACCAAGAATGAGGTGGGAGAACAACATTAACTATGATTTGGGGGAAGTAGATTATACAGGGAATGATTTGAAAGCATTAGCTCAGGATAGGGATGTATGGAGAGCTTATGTCCGCGCGGCCATGAACCTACGGGTTCGATAGTGCCGGTGAGTAAGTAAGTAAGTAAGTATGTAATAAAAAAATCCTCTTCCGTCAATTCGTATTCCTGTAAGGCAGCTGGAGTGGGACATGTAAAAGTTCCTATTAAGGGAGAGGTAAATTAGAGTAGAGAGAGAGAGAGAGAGAGAGAGAGGGAGAGAATTGGAATTTGAATATATCAGAATTGTAATCTTAAGAAATTACAATTGCGGATTGAAATGTTAGCAACGATATAAACATTCCAACAATGACTATTTGATAAGATTATAAACTATGTTGGAAGGTCCAGTAAAATATGGATAGACCAATTCCAACATGAGATCGGATCAGATCAGCAGGTCTAATCCTTGAAGTTACTGCTGATGATGATAAGCTATTATACAATTGAGGCTCCTATAACATAGTAATTGAGTTATATTCATGTTTATTTGCTTACTTTTAAAGATTTTATAAGAAGCTTTTACTACAGAATATAAAATTATAAAACTGTACTTTATTTTGCAGTCTCCTCAACTGTTAAAATAATCAAAACATTGTTGAGGAGACTGAAAAATAAGACACATTTTATCTAAACACACTCTTACTGCAGGCTTATAACAAGTAAAACGACTTTTGTGAACACCCTTTAAGGTTTTTAAAATATCAGGACATTTTTCACATAATACAAGAATACACACAGAACTTCCTCCGTTATGAAGGTAAAATTGAGCTCTTTGTGTAGAACATATCCGCGGCAATCAACAATACCCAGCCAGATCTTCCAAGTGCAAGTAAATAAATGCATAGTGGCATGTTGCGAGGTTTCAACTTACAGAATCTCACAGGGCGGACAAACCAAGTTACAGGTATTAGCTTCATCAACAATTCCGCCTTATCTGCCATGAAATAAACCACTGACATTACTCTACGGCCTTTTGCCTAATAGAAATCTTGCTACACATTTCGGAGGTCGTAGTATGTAATCAAAATTACAAAATAAAATATGAAAACAAATACCTGATAGATCCCGTCGTCCTCAACTAGATTCATTTGTTTTATCTTAAAATATACAGGCCTTTAGGATGCCAGCTTCCATCTTGAGCAGAAGCTACTCTGAAAGGACAACAGTTTATTTAACATTTTAAGTTAGTTGACGAAGACGATACTTGCCAGGTATTTATTTAAATGTTTTATTTTGTGTTTACTTACCTAAACGGAATTTTATTATGAATTCAGTAGTATTGTAATCAAAGTATTTTCGGACATTCGTTTATAAAAAATATGATTACATGGTACCGAATTGCCGATCTAAGAGTCTTTAAATATACATACCTAATATTAAGAAATTCTGGTCCATGACTCGTGTTTCTTCCAGACGTTTTTCCCCTAACCTGTGGAGTCACGGACCACCACGGCCACGTGGTCTGAAATCTCTTAATATCATGATTACCGGCCGTGAAAGCCTGCATTTAACCTTGTAACATATATTTATTAAACCTGTATACTTCTTATTTTTTAAATAGTTTTTCATTGTTTTAATATTTATCCATTCTGTTTTTGTTTTTTTCTCTTTTTTCGACACAAGCACAACACACCTACACCCAGATCCAAAGTGGAGATTCAAAAGTCTAACCCGCCGGGAATCGAACCCGAATAGCCGAAATGGAAGATTGAGACTGCCGATTACGCCATGGAGATGAATTGTAAACTAAATCATTAATTAATTTCATTTTTAAATATCATTATATTTACAATGATATGCATAATTTGTCCACCGCTGTGGTCTCGAGGTAGCGTGCTGCCTTGTCACGCAGCGGGCCCGGTTCGATCCCCGGTCGGGGCAGTTTTTCTGGGTGAGGTTTTATCGGGGTTTTTCCTCACCTGTAAGACAAATGTCAGGAAAACTTTAAGTCCCAAACGGTCTCCGAAATCATATGGCCATCATCATCATCCTTATCATTATCATCATCCTTATAATTATCATCATCATCATCCTTCACCGGTGTGGAAAGCAACGGGAAGCTACCACACCTACACAATTCCCTAGTAAAGCTGCAAGCATAGCATGAAAATGCTATGATTGCAGTGAAGGACCTGCCTTCGGGCAGAATTACTATGGATGGATGGATGCATAATTTCATTATTATAACAGAGTATAGCTTGCGTACTCTAAACTAGCAGTCCATTACGTATTTGTCGTACTTGGAAAATAAGACTTTGAATTGTTACTACTAACTGACTTAAAAATATCGACTCACCTATTATTACTGAAGAGGCATTTGAAAGGTGAATTTTTACTTAGAAGTGGTTATAACCAAGTTAAACTTATAACTGACTGCAAAATCATTGCGTGTAGCACACTAAGGTACTATCTCAACACTGATACAAACAGCAAAAACAGCATTTTCTTTCAGGTCTATACTAGGGTTGGAATATAGAGGAAGAGGTAGCTTTAGGCTATAAAACGACAAAGAAATATAGGTCTCTACCCGCGAAGTATACAGTACGTTTAACTCTTGTATCAGTGGAACTCATTTTCATAACAGATTACTTAATTGGATCGGGACGCTGTGAAAACAAATACCTACTTAAACATATACTTAATTTTCTGGAATTTGGCACAAACCCAAGTAATTTGTTTCAAATCGTTTTTATATTGTTTTACTGAAAATAATGCACATGTAACATCCGTCTATTATTTTTGTCTACATAATAATATGAAAAATTACTCAGATGGCTTCCTTCGGAATGGAAGTAAAGTCATAGATCTCATACCGTATATCTAAAAACCTAAAATAGTAGGTTTCCGACAAAAAAAGTTAGCACTTTCACACCCCTTCAATTATTTTAACGATAGTGACGTTAGCTATTAAAGAAAGTCGCCAAAGAAAATACTAATAATGCTGCACAACACAAGAATTCGCCATGTTTAAAAACGCAATTGTTAAAGTAAATTTTATATTAATATGAAAACTTACCGCATTCAAATAAAAATCGGGGCTATTCTATACCAGGAGTCCACATGTGAATGTTCCAACAGAGAACACTGCTAGCGTCATGTTAGCCAACATAATTATAACACTAATTTCCCCAATCTGAGTTTTTTATTGGCCTATATATTTATTCACTCATTACTAAATAATGTTACTTCATATTACGAATTCATTTTATTTTGTTATGTGAGAAAATTGGCAAATCAGTGTACACGGATGAATTTACAGTTTATTGGATATTCTGGCGCCCCATCAAGGTAAGTTAGCTATAATTATAATACTAATCATTTATTTATAAATAGATCATTTATTTAAATACCTCAATTTCTTATTCATGAATTAAAAAGAGCAACATACGTATTTCCAATAATTAGTTCGTTATCTCTGTCAAGTATTCAATTTATTCAAGTCGACGTTTTAATATCCACGTGTGAGATAATTGAGATAATTTTCAAGACTTTTGACATTTCCAGTTATATATTGACTTAGGCTTTCACGGCCGGAGTTACTATGATGATCTTATAGAAGATTTCCGGGCTGTTGGCCTTGGTCATGAAGCTTGTAGTTCCCCGACGTTTCGCCAGAGTCCCTATTTATACATTTATCCGTGACGTGTTCAAGTCGACAAGGGCAGGTAGTCGACAAAATTGCCAGTCTCAAGACAACCCTTGAGGATGCCGGATGCAGTCTCTGGCGAAACGTCGGGGAACTACAAGCCTCACGACCACGGCCAACAGCCCGGAAATCTTCTACAAGGTCATCATATTTCCAGTTATGTATTTTGTATGGATAATGATACTACATAGTTACCATTACCAATACATTTGTGTGTGTTTTTTATACAATTTTAATTTAACAAATTGATAATAGTAACTATGTAGTATAAACAATTATACAAAATAGATAACTCGAAATGTCAAATGTCTTCAAAATGATCTCACTCATGGAGATTGAAACGTCGACTTGAATAAATTGAATATTTGACTGAGATATATACATAGTGTTCTGCCCAATAACAGGTCCTTCACTGTAAACTCAGCATTCTCCACTCTTTCCTTAACTCAGCTTTCCCTTATGTATCCGCATACAAACAATTTATTTTAATATTGTCTATCATCTGATGTCCTTTTCTGCCTCTAACTTTCTTTCCGTTGACCATTCCTTCTAGGGCATCCGTCAGCAGGCAGTTACTTCTGAATGAGAACGAATTAATTATTGTTATGATATAAATATAAACAGGGAATAATATTTAGAGATTTTCAATATCCATCCATAGTAATTCTGCCCGAAGGTAGGTTCTTCACTGCAATCATAGCATTTTCCTGCTATGCTTGCAGCTTTACTAGGGAATTGTGTAGGTGTGGTAGCTTCCCGTTGCTTTCCACACCGGTGAAGGATGATGATGATAATGATGATAATAAGGGTGATGGCCATATGATTTCGGGAACCGTTTGGGCCTTAAAGTTTTCCTGACATTTGTCTTACAGGTGAGGAAAAACCCCGATAAAAACCTCACCCAGAAAAACTGCCCCGACCGGGGATCGAACCCGGGCCCGCTGCGTGACAAGGCAGCACGCTACCTCGAGACCACATATTCAATATATATATATATATATATATTTCTCTCAGGTTATTATTCACAACTGCAGCAACTACTTGTCGTTTTCCGTTTTTATAACAATTTATATAGGAGGATTCCTGGCATAGAATCTCCAAAATCAGATTTAAAACATAAAGACAATTAAATTTTAACATTATTTAAACCAATTCTGTAATATAGGACATTTTCAGCATATTGCTTTATGTCAGTGGGTTAAAAATATTTAATAATTTATGATAGCATAAACAAATTAGAATGCGATTGCAGCGTTACCTCTGAAGCACTATATAATATTCTGTGTGCAGTTATAGTGAGTGTTGACAGATGGTCACGAACCACAGACTGGACACAGATGACGTACAAGTGGTCTTGTATTCACAGGTGCCATGTCTGTGGTGAGTTTACACGAAGGCTCAAGAGCACTAAACACACGTACAGAGAGTCTATCCTCTCAAATACCTCCAATACATGTGTTCACTCTTTTATCATGTTCCAATCACACGCCATTTCTTCAACTACTGTTCATTTGTATTTCTAACCTATGTCCATAGAAAATAAATACACGAATTGTTTTATAGTATAATATGAAGCAACAAGCACATTACTAATAGTATTCCTCTCTCTCTCTCTCTCTCTCTCTCTCTCTCTCTCTCTCTCTCTCTCTCTTCTCTTTCTCTCTCTGTCTGACTACAACACATATATATATCCATCTATCAATTCATCAACCTATCAATTCATATTCATAACATATTTATTCAATTTCATATCGATCCATCTACCAATCCACCCGCACATCAACCCCTTCACCTATTAATTTACCAACTTATCAAATGCATTCTTTCATCAATCTACAAGGTGAGTCAGGAGGAAAGGTACATGCTTTGAGGGGTGATGGTACTGGTGATTCGGAACAAAAAAATTCTAATATACACATTATCTATTCTTAACCGTTTCAGGGTAATTTAATGAAAACGAGGAACCGAAAAAGTGCAAGTGACAGTAAATCAATATACTGTTATCTGAAGTTTTCTTTAATTGTTTTCGTTTCCTCACAAAATATTTTCAATCACTCCACCACCAACTTCAATGCATTTTGTTGCTCTTGTAGACAGCTGTTGTGTTACTGATCTAAGTTCATTCGTACATTCCTTTACTTGAGCACAAGCATATAAAATACGAGCGAGAAGTTCCTCTCTTGTGTTCACTCTGTGCTTGTAGATTTCGCTCTTAAGCCAACCCCACAAACAGTAATCGAATGGGATTAGATCGGGTGACATCGATTACTAAGCAATGATTCCATTATATCTCAGCTGTCTACAAGAGCAGCAAAATGCACTGAAGTTGGCGGTGGAATATTTGATCATCTTTTGTGGAGAAAACGTACACAATTAAACAAAACTTAAGATAACAGTATCTTGATTTACTGTCACTTGCACTTTTCCGGTTCCTCGTAGTTTTCATTAAATTACTCTGAAACGGTTAAGAGGAGGCCATAATTACATTACTTTTTTTTGTTCAGAATCACCAGTACTATCACCCTTCAAAGCTTGTACATTTCCTCCTGACTCACCCTGTATTCGTCAATCAATCCATCCTGAAAGATCAATTGTGTTTTTCCTATTTATGGAATAAATGTAATGAAATATATTCCACGGTGTTAAGTAGCTTGTTATGGTTGTTCTGGTTTCAACACAAACTCAAGATTCACACATTACTGATACCACCATATTATTTGGGCTGAGCTCAGGACCTCGAGGAGGGATAATGTACTTTAATTCTGTTATAATTATCTTTATTTAAAGTTAGTTATAATATCATATTTATTATACTGTTGAAAGTACGGATTTGGTATTGGTAAGGATATTTTTAATTTCAAATTTCAGATAAATCCCACTTCTAACTGTCAGTTTCGCTGATTTTTGGATAACACATACCTCGGTTTATTTTAATAGGATATTCCGAGTTTTTGTTGTGAAACATCGAAAACTGCGATCGCTAGAACGATTTTTAAATTTTCGTTTCGGGTGTACTCTATACCTAATGATTTCTTTTTGTATTGTAAGCCCATGTTTTCCCTTTACAGAGATTTAGGGGCTCTCCCCCTACAGGGAAGAATTTGAACCATATCAATTTAGTTACACTTGTTTTCGTATAGATGTCATTTTGAGTGGCCCGTGGTCAGCGTTCCGCCTCATACTGACATCTAGGAAACCAAGGTAGTACTAGGACGGGAAAATTCGGTAAATTTTACTTAGAGGCCTTTTCATTCAGGCTTAAGGATTTTTTAAGAGCCTGAAAATCTTCAGACTCGGGATCCACGGCTTTAAAGTCCCTCCCGGAGGACTTGCTCCTTGGATTTTTCCGTCCTAAAAAATCCATCGACCCCGGCCGGGTTTGAACCAGCGACCCTCGGGACCAGAGGCAAGGAGCATAACCACTAGTCCACCGCGGCCGATTGATTTTAGAAAATAATAGATAATGGATAAACACTCGATAAAATGACGTCATTATTGTATTGGGGAAACTAGAGGTAAATTAGTGCTACTGAATGATTTAAAAATATAGATTCATCTATTATTACTGAAGAGGCATTTCGCACGACACCTACAGAAGCCAAGGATACAAGTGGAATATTGCAAACTTTGGAGTTAAGTGTAGATTTTAGTAGTTAAACCAGATACTAATCTGAGTGGCCAATGGATACAAGTAAAAATCTGCCTCGCGATGAAATCTAATGGCTGAAAATAAAAATCCTAACATAGTCACATATGGAGTGTCTCAATTTTGAACACCATTTACTTAAAATTGACATTTTGTTATTTATACCCGTTGGCTTCTAAGGGTGTCAAATGTGAATGTTTACTTCGAAATGAAGTGACAGCCAAATTATCGCGTGTAGCACGTGACATGAAATATCTCAACGATGATACCAACACCAGAGACAAAATTTTCATTCAGGTCTATACTTGAGGTTCGAATATAGAGTGAGAGGTAGCCCTTATGCTATAAGACAATATTCATTTGTTATTGTTTAATTTGGGTGCTAGTCTACAAAGGTTATATTATGATCGGCGTCTTTCGGATCTATGAAATGTGACATAAGTCTACATCACTAGTATTTCCGTTTCATTCTACAAGGTTATAGTATGGCTAATTTATACACGTTAAGTAAAGCTTTTATATTAATTTCGCAGTCCACCGCTGTGGTCTCGGGGTAGCGTGCTGCCTTTTCACGCAGCGGGCCCGGGTTCGATCCCCGGTCGGGACAGTTTTCCTGGGTGAGGTTTTTATCGGGGTTTTTCCTCGCCTGTAAGACAAATGTCAGGAAAACGTTAAGGCCCAAACGGTCCCCGAAATCATATGGCCATCGCAATCATCTTCATTCATATTCATCTTAGGTTAGGCTTAGGATTAGGGACTCTCCTGGCGCACCATTATCATCGTCATCATCACCCATCATATCATCGAGGCAACGTAACCCCGCCTTCCAGGCGCCCCAACCTCAGAAGTGGGTTACAAGTACGCCATGCCAGGAGAGAAACCAGGCATATTTATATATTTAATGTAAACGGCGATGTTTGAAAACAAATGAGAAGCGATAGGTACGCTTCATCTGCTTCTTTTGTTTATCACTGCAACCAGATCATACTATTTATTGCCAAAGGAACACAATATTATAAGAATGCTCTCTAGTGGAGAAAAAATGAAACACATCAAACTGTATATTAATTCATTTCCGATGTCGTATGATGTAAATATGACAATTATATTTTTCTGGATTGTTACCTGGGAAAAATACATCTAAGAAAGAGCAAACAGTGGTTTCTTTTTTTGGTGGTATAATCAATTGCTATAAATGTTTTTATATTAACTCCCACATGCGGCATGTGTTGACATTCATGCACTATATATACAATCTGGTAGCCGTATTTCTCACAGGCTCAGTCACTGCAAAATAATGGTCAGACCTGTTCAGAATATTAAAAAGGAGGAGCCTTCTTTTAATATGGTAATTATAACATTGATAAATATATCGTGAAACACGACTCTGATTGGTTGTAAAACAGAAATAATTGAAACGTGATTGGCCATTGAGTCCCATTTGGGGCATGAGTTAAATAGTCAGCATAAACTAATAGCTTATTAATACCATTGAGTTGTAGGCCTTCTTCATCCTCTAAAGATTTGATGGCATGCTGTCTAGTACGAAATTAAATAGTAGAGCAGATAGTGCATCTCCTTGCTTCAACACATTGTGGATCTCAAAAGTGTCCGAAAACTGTTTGTCTACACGCACCCTACTCTTTGTGCCATTTAGACACATTCGTATAAGTCTAACTAACCTTTTAGGAATTCCGAACTCCAGCAGAATACTACAGCCTATAACTTCTTCTTCTTCTTCCTTTCATGTGATAGACCTAGTGGTCTGTTACGGTCTCAATCCAACGTTTGAAGGGTCTGCCCAAATATCTCTTGCCTGGTGGCTGGTAATTTAAGATCTGACGTGGTATTCTTGTTCTGCTCATTCTTCGTACGTGAGATTTCCAGTTGTTTCTGTATTTTTGTACATATTCCTTGACTCATTCTGTGTGTAATTCTTTGAGAATCTCATAATTCCTTTTATGGTCTGTCCTTGAATAGCCCGCAGTAAGTCTCATAAATTTCATTTCTGCCGCAGCCTATAACTTCTCCCTATTAATTGAATCGTATGCTTTTTGAAGTCTACGTATAGTTGATGTACAGTACCATTAAATTCCCATTTATTTTCTAAAATAATAAAACGGTAATAACAATAATAATAATAAATGTATTATTATTATTATTATTATTTATATTATTATAACCTAGAATTTGATTATATTGTTGACTGATAATGATGAAAGAATGAAGTATAAATTAATAATAAGAGCCCTTAAACCAAACTCATCTTAATTTTCAGATCATGGGCGACGACAGATTAAACCTTTATTATATTATCATTATAATTTTCATTTACATGCTGTTAAGAATGCATTGTGTTGTGTTTATTATATTTTAAGTAAGTCTTCCAAAACATGTTAATAAAGTCCAAGAAAAATAAGAATACAATTAACTAACTATTTATAAATGCTAAGTAAGCCTAGTTTTAGTAAGGAAAATTATTTCAACAAAATTGTAGGCTCTAAAAGAATACATGGATCGTTATAGTAATTAAATTCGGGTACCCTGAGCCAGATGTAAGCTTGGCAGCGGTTCTATGTACTCCGTTTGTTTTCATATTTATTTCAGATGAATAATAATAATAATAATAATAATAATAATAATAATTAATAATAATAATAATAATATAATAATAATAAAATAAAATACCTGGAAACCAAATATGGAAAAATTGAACGAGTTTCACAATTTAAATATCTTGGTGAAATAATTCAGGAAAATGGAATTGAAAACTAAAGCCAATAATAGTAGATGCCAAAAAATGGAAACAGCATTTCGGCTTACTCACAGCATTTATGATAAAAAATGCATATATTTACATACAAAATTACGACACTATAACACAGTAATTAACCCAGAGTGCCTCTATGGAGCAGGAACATTAATTTTGAACAGAAAAAAAAAGATATCGAAAATATAGTGAAAAAAGAATGCAGAATTATAAGAAAAGTGTTAGGTCCATAAGTCATAGGCGAAGCATTTAGACTCATAAGTAAAAAGTAAATAAAAATATATACAGACGTTCATAGTGATATTAGAAAACGAAGGTTAAAATTATATGGCCATATTAAACGAATAAACTCAAATAGGCTTACAAAACAGATAATGGAATTCTACGAAAAGAGAAGTAAAGCTCCAGTGGATACTATGAAGTGGATTGATGAAGTCAAAAAGGACTTAAGGTGAATAAGTGGCAAGTTGATCAAGAGGACAAACCGAAGAAAAAAATAACTTGGACAGATGATAGATAACAAGCTCATAGCAAAATAATGAAAGAAATTTGGGCTCAAAGGAAACGCCTCTAAGTACTTTGCGTAGTCCTACATGAGTTCATCCGAAATAAAAAAATAATAATAACAACTGATAATTTCTTCTGCTAAGTTATTTTAATAATATCATCTTTCTTTCATATTATAGTCCTGAAAGGACTGTCACGGTTTACAAAAAAAATGCATCCATCTCTTTCTATGACGTCTCAACAATTTTCTAACGCTTGGTTTGTACTTTAAAATTGTTTTCGGGATCCTCGAACTGGACATAGAGTCCACACGTTGACGCCAGTTCTGTTGATAATGATGGATATAATATATTATGGAGACCATATTTAATTTTTTTAAGGACGTCATTATTTCTTCTGTGATCTCACCTGCTGTACCTCATCTCAGTAGCTGTTTTTCTCTCATCACTTTTTCGCTGACTCCATGTCTCGCACTCAGCAGAGAAGTGGCCTTGCCAGTATCTTATATGTACATCGGTACGAGAATGTTTTGGTCCAAAATATACTTCACTTCATTATTTATTATTATTATTATTATTATTATTATTATTATTATTATTATGGAGTTATTATTTTTTCAATCTTGTCGAAAACGTACAATTCTGTCAAGAATGAGAATCTGAAGCAAAATAAGAATCGAATTGTGTTATTCTTATCAGTTCTTCGAGGCAATCGCCGTCTCGAGGGATGCTTGCTGTCCTACTGCCAGTCGAATAATAGAGGAGAACGAAACATAAAAAGAAATGTATTAAAAGTTAAATAAAAATGTACTTCGTATAGAGATGCCACTTGGCTGGATTCCAACCCATTACCCTTGGCACTGATACTCTGGGAGACCAACTATGTAAATGAGCAAGTTTGTAAAATGTAATCTCGTAAGCCCAACTTTGTTATGGGAGTAAACAATGAAGTTTATGTTACAAACAGGACTTGCAAACCACGACGCCCACCATCATCTGCAATATAAATCAATGAAGCGAATGCATCTATTCATGTACAGAGTTCTATACCACTGCTTGATTACCTTTCATTTTCCTAGCCGAAGACACCAACTACGAGTGAAGTACCTCCTTGGAAAAACACGGGAAATGAAAAAAAAATAATACATGTATATTAATAAGTGTAATGAAGTCAATAAAATATAATAATATTATTAATGAATTTCTGGGCTTTACGTATCAAGTTTAAAACCTAATTAGCAGATTTGACTATTTTGTTTTACAATTTTCCATATTTACTAAAGAGTGATGTACTACTCAGAAGCTTCACAAGAATAGACCGGACGGACAAAATCGAGACGACTTTGCGCTAATACGGATTGTATTAAGTTGCTTACAAAGGAACAGACATTTCCAAATGTTCCTATAACGCAGTTGATACGATTATAATATATCTTATTGTTCCAGATAACTTTGCTTTATCTACAAAGTGTTATTCTGCTTATATTGTTTACTTTGGAGAAGTTTTATACCTGAAGGAAGGAGAGACTTGGGAAGACCACCGAAACGTTGGTTGGGGAATATGTGAAGCTGGAACAGGCTTAAGAGCATAATCTATGACTGAAGAAGAAGAAGAAGAAGACTAAAGAGTGATGGTCTGTGTAAAACAAAGATCTTAATAAACCGGGTTTAAATCCTAATACCTAACCGGATTATATTTATAGGAGAGTTATCATAATTACTACAGCCACGTTGTGCATAGTAAAACATGGTGTTCAACCTACCAGGTTTAAATTCCAATGCCGATATGATTTTTGTTGGAGATTTTTATAGTCACAAACGGGATGTGATCCACAGTAAAAGATAGGTCTCGAGATACCGGATTTTCTATAAATCGTGAAAGTTTATCTCAATTATATATTTTTTTAAAGTTTTTTTTCATAATTATTGAAGTGAAGTGTTTAATGGTAAAATATGGAGTTCAAGATGCCGATTTTTTATAATCTTTAAATCGAATATCAGATGGAAAATTAAATCTACCTGTCGGAGACATCATTGTCTCGAAACATATTTTCTTTTTTAGAAGTGCAACTAGTATTACAAACTATATCGCAAGTCCATAAAGAAAAATTTGTTCTTTATCTCAGTTTAACCTCTCACCTTGTATATACTTTTACATGCTACACATCACCCAGGCCGTACAGTGGCACAACGTGTCGAGAGAGGGATTTAAACTGCGGATCACACACTACTTTTTTTGGTCACACGAGGACGTGGAGAATCTCCCCGAATGTATGATGAGGTCAATGTCAAGTCCTCCTCCGAGACATCACAACATTAAGACGAAATACACCAACACATATAATAAAGAAAATTGCAGGTAAACTATTTAAAGAACCAGAGAGGAGGAAGCGTAGGAGTAAGGAAAGACATGGCGAGAAGTAGAAAGGTTGGTTGGCAATAGGAAAAACGGAATAACTTTACAGATGCCCCACTGCACAATGAGCAACAGAAAATAAGTCAACTACACACCTTACTATCGATGTCCTGCAAGTATTTGACACCCTTCTTTATGTCAAAAATAACATTGCAAATTTTAGCAATACGTATGGTGTTCTTGATCACTTTACAAGAAATCAAATTAATTTTAAGATTTTAAGATTTAAGATTTATTTAGCCTGGTGGAGTTAAGGCCATGTGGCCTTCTCTTCCACTCACCAGGACAAACATATATTACATAAGAATATAACAATCTTAATTAACTCTAATATTAAACACCAAGTAAAAATTTGATCAAAAGATAATATCTAATATACATATTACGATCTATAATACAACCAGTTAATATTAGTTAAAATTAAGACTAAAACTAATAATAAAATGTATACAAGCAAGACATATTAAATTGTCCCTGTCTAGTGTATATAAAAAACAGGAAAATAATGAGATATAGAAAACTAATTTTACGATTATACAATATTTAAAACAAAACAAATAAAAATATTTGTTATTATGAATATTATTAACATAAATAATTAAATATATTAATATTGCTAAAAGAATACTATCAGTGAGGTGTATAAGTTAGTTTGTTATTAAATAATTCTTTAGTTTGTTTTTGAAGGATGTTATAGTTTTGACAGTCTCTGACATGGGTGGAAGGGAATTCCATGTTTTGGTAAGTGACACCGTAAAAGATAATGAATAATATACAGTGTGATGAGGCGGGATATAAAGGACAATGTGCTGATGGGATCGAGTGTCAAGATTATGTGTGTCGGATAGTCTGATGAAGCGGCGTGATAAATAATTAGGCGATGATGTGTGAAGTATTTTATAGAGAAGGGATAGGGAATGGACAGTTCTACGATCTCTTAGACGAAACCACGATAATTGTTCCGGGGACGGTGTAACTTGTGTGTAACAGGTAAATTTGCGAATACCACATATTTATCTAGAGAAATGCAAGTATTCGTTCACTCAAAAAAAGTTTGATTACTTCCCTATAACTTCATATAGAGTGGAAAAGGAATCCACCGAAAAACTTTGAGGCTGTTCAAGTATATTTTTTTGAGGGTTTTGTAATGCGAAATCCATGATCTCCTGATTCTAGTGACTTATTTATTACAGATTACAATGTTACACATGTAAGGTCGTGACAAGTTCTATAAGATTTTTTTTTAAAAAATCATTACATTGAAAGTATTTTTTTTAATTTATTTGAAATTTTATCAGAACTCATTGTGGTCCGAACGACGTGTTACATGTCATCAACAACTCATTTACTCTATAGTAATGCGTTACCGTAGACCATGGACTCCTTATATCAAAACACACCGCCAATTCCCTGAGCAAACTTTTAAAGATTCTTGATAGATTTCTATCCCATACTATACAACAGTCTCCCTATGAAGGACTTTATTCTTTAATCATTTAGAAAGTACCTAAAATATATTCTTCAAATTTAACCTCTTCGTGAAATATAGGGCATTTTTTATATCCTATGGTAAAAGCTGAACATAAGAGAATATGTATCTGAGATCTCAGTCGTCCTCAACTGATTATAGTATTATAAGATTCATGATGTGTTCCGTTGAGGTTTATTCAAAATTAGTATAAAATTATAGAATATTCACCTGAAAGGTCCGTCTCCTCAACTTAATTATCATTTAACTGTAGCGCTTTCGGGACTTGTCCCATCATCGGCAGGATTCAAACTGGTGTTTTCACTGAAGATCTGGTAGAGGGGGTTGCATGTATTTGGTTCGTTTTCGTTTATCAGGCTGTCGTTGTCAGGTGCCGATGATGGGACAAGTCCCGAAAGCGCTACAGTTAAATGATAATTAAGTTGAGGAGACGGACCTTTCAGGTGAATATTCTATAATTTTATATTAATTTTGATTATAGTATGTTAAAACCATTAAGTATGCCGTTCGGAACATGTTGCATCATCAGCTTTTCAAAAGTACCTTTTAAAAATGTTTATCGTATGGCAGATTTTATTACTGAAATCTTGGATGTTAGATACTCATTACTGATTTATGATCTTAAACACGTATTTTACTTAAATATTAATCTAAATTTAAAATGATAAACTTAAAGTTTGTTCGCAATTTCACATTCGGTAATTGAATTTATGTGTCAACTATGAGTCTGTATTATTGATGTACTTTAAACAATGGGGAATAGCAGAGGAAGACAAAGTGATTAGGAGTATCCCTGAGGATCTGAATTATCGAGTATTGACCAAATCGTCTGTAAATCGACTAATGGAACTATATCGACAAGGGAGAAACGCTTTGACGCTTTAAAGCTTTGAGTCGCATCGTTTCCCTAAGAGATCTGTCTCATTTATTTTCTTTCTTCCAACAAATCGTCTGAAACGCTGTATTCATACATTCTGGAATACGCAGCCACAAATGTTGATCAAAGACACCAGGTTTAAAAGCCTGCTATCATTCCGGCCTATTACGAGTTCGATTCTCGAGCAGAATATACTCATTCCGAATGGACAACATTTGTCAATGATAAAATGCATATGCAGTTTAGTAATAATAACAATAACAATACATCCCCGCTGTGGTCTCAAGGTAGCGTGCTACTTTATTCGCGCAGCGGGCCCGGTTTGATTTCCGGAGGGACAGGCTTCTGGGTGAGGTTTTTTCGGGTTTTTTCCTACCTGTGGGACAAATGTCAGGAAGCTTAGGGCCCAACGGTCCCCGAAAATCATCCAGCAATCATCATCCATATCATTATCATCTTCATCCTTCAAAGGTGTGAAAATCAACGGGAAGCTACCACACCTTACAATTCCCTAGTAGAGCTGCAAAGCATAGCATGATAATGCTATGATTGCAGTGAAAGACCTGCCCTCGGGCAGAATAACTATGGAATGGAATAACATTATTAATAATGACTACTCTTGTATAATTTTTATAGCACTGTATCATGATCAGTTTAAGTGTGTGTGTGTGTGTGTGTGTGTGTGTGTGTGTGTGTGTGTGTGTGTGTGTGTGTAAGCAATATATATAAAGGATTGTTGGAGTCGTTTAACTGGAAATTCTAGAAAATATATAATAAGAAATAATGTGATTAAACAAAAGATGAATGTTCAAACTTCAATTGTGGATTTCATTTTAAAAAATTGAAATTATATGGCCATGTAAAAAAGAATGACAGAAGACAGACTTCTAAACAAGAGCACTAGAATGGGCGCCACTTGCTAAAAGAATACGTCGACCAAAAATAGCGTTTATTGAGCAGCAATAGGAAACAATGATTGACGATACATATTTGAATGACAAAGGAGGAGAGATTAACATGGCGCAGAAAGATGATGTATGAAACATTGTGAAGTATTAAAAAAATAGAAATGAAATTATTAATATATATATATATATTATACGATATATGCTTCATGTAAAGAACATGATGTTTCCCTTAACAGAGATTTTTTTCGGCGCTTTCCCCTTACAGGGGAAGGCATTTGAACCCATAATAATTTAGTTACACTTATTTTCGCTAGATATGTCATGGGAGTGGTAGCGTGTTCAGCGTTGCCCCCTCATACTGACCATCTATGAAACCCGGTAGTACTAGGACGGGAAAATTCGTTAAAGTTTGCTTAAAAGTGGATTAGAGGCTTTGAATTCAGGCTTAAGGATATTTTATGAGCCTGAAAAATCTTCAGGCTCGGGAACCCAAGGCTTAAAGTCCCTGCCGGAGGACTTTTCGCGTTGGATTTTTCTATCCGAAAAAAATCCATCGGACCCCCCGGCCGGGTTTGAAAAATCCCGCGATATTAATGATATATATATAGATATATATATAGATATAGATAAACATAGACCACACTTAAACTAATCATGATACAGCGCTATAAAACAATATTAATAAAATAACAGAAAGTCTATAATAGAAGTCAGAAACCAAATAGATTTATTGATTAACGTATGTAAATAGTGAAAGGTATTTGCTTTCACTACATTTGTGATTCAATTCCAAGGACAAATAGATTTGTTAACGTCGTAACTGAATGACACAAGGTGATTTAGGTAGTCCCGATGGACTAGTGATTACCACATTCATCCTAGTTCCAAGGTCCAGCGCGTTCAATCCCAGCGGGGTTTTACTGGTTTTATAATGACATAGACATGTTGAGAATCGCTATGGTTAAGGCTCCGAATGGAGGAGAGCGACCTTTCACCCCATCTGCTTAATGGATGAAACATATGTTTTTATTAAATCTCGAATATAGACGAATAATTCCAGAAACAACACTTGCCTTTTAAATTTGTTAATGGTTATTCTTTAATTAAAAACCGTTTTTTTTAATTAACTTTTTTTCGGATGTTCTTCGCCCAGTTGTTTAACGCCGAACAAATATTAATTTGAACCGAGAGTGTGAAACACAAATAATATGCCTGGGTAGCATTGCCTACTCGTTTCTGTTCATGACTACCTGGCAAAGTGGTATAAACAGGTAAGTTAATATAGGCGACTGCACTAATCACCAATCGAAATACATATCAAAATAAAGATAATTTCATTACAAAGACGAAGGTAAAGTATTGCCTGCAATAAACCGGTCAAGAAATAATACTGCCAGGCTTTAAATTTTAAAAATTGGAGTGAGCAAAGATGCGTGAGAGAAAAGGTTGAACATCCGATTTAGTGCAATAGAGGAGGACATAATGTGCAGTAGCTGCGAATTATGTGTCTGTTGAATGAAAGAGGGTGAGCATGAGTTTTGTACATTGCGACAAGGCAAACTTAGCGGCTATTACAGTGATTTTTTTTTAAATTTCAGGTTTCACTTCTAAGTTTTGGAAAATATTTTCCTTGCTTTATTTCAATAACATTTGCTGCATTTCGTTGCGAAAAATTCAAAATTTCGACTGTTATAGCGATTTTAACATTTTTGTTTTAGATGAACTTCTACTATCCTACCGCAATTTTTTTTCTGGATAACGAACTCAATTTTACATTTTTTTAATTGACTGCTATATGCGGGGTAGGTTCCGACAAAAAAACTGCGCCCGCTAGAGCAGTAGCGTATATATTCCACCAGGCTAAATAAATAAATCTAAATCTTATATATATATATATATATATATATACACGTCCACCGCTGTGGTCTCGAGGTAGCGTGCAGCCTTGTCATGCAGCGATCCCCGGTCGGGACAGTTTTTCTGGGTGACGTTTTTATCGGGGTTTTTCCTCACCTGTAAGACAAATGTCAGAAAAATTTTAAGGCCCAAACGGTCCCCAAAATCATATGGCCATCATTATATATCATCATCCTTCACCGGTGTGGAAAGCAACGGGAAGCTACCACACCTACGATTCCCTAGTAAAGCTGCAAGCATAGCATGAAAATGCTATGATTGCAGTGAAGGACCTGCCTTCGGGCAGAATTACTATGGATGTATGGATGGATATATATATATATATATATATATATATATATTGCATGTCTAAAATTAAAATTGGCAGTAAATTATCACATGGTTTTACGATAAAAAAGGTCTTCGTCAAGGTTGTTGTCTATCACCGAATCTGTTTAAAATATATGTACATGAAATATTAAAGAATTGGAGAAGAAAATGTTCAAGCATGGGAATTCCTATTTCAAGAAACAAAACTTTATACAACTTACATTTTGCATATGATCAATTGTTAATTGCACAAGATTATGAAGATTTAGGATATATGACTAGAAAATTAATAGAAGAATATGAAAAATGGGAATTAAATTTGAACATGAAAAAAACATATTTATGAATTGGTGAACCAGAACAAAATTTAATTTTGCGGACTGGAGAAACAATAAAATCTTGTAGTGAGATCACATATTTAGGAATTAAAATAAATAAAATTGGGAGTAATGAAGAGGAAATGAAATAGAAATAATAAAGGAAAATTTGCAATTGCTTGCCTCAATGGAATAACGTGGGATATAAATATAAATAAATAAAATAAAATTAATATATATCATACAATTGTTAAAAGCATCATTACTTATGGAGGAGAACTTGGCCATTAACAACAAAATAAATAAGTACCCTTTGGCAACGGAAATGGAATTTATACGAAGGACCGCAAGAATTTCAAGAAGAGAAAAAATTAGGAACTCAGTTATAAGGGAGAAAATGAAGATTGAAGACACTATTTTAGATTATATTAAAACTCCGCAATTAAGGTGGTACGGACATGTCCAGCGAATGGAAGAGGATCTACTACCAAATCTCTTTTGGGATGGATGGAAACCTGAGGGAAAACGAGCAGAGGAAGACCTAAAACCTCCTGGAGTCAGGGAATATGTTTATATATGAAGGAGAAACATCTACAACCAGGAGATTGGATGGACCGACAAAATTGGCTATTAGGAATCGGACGATGTCAAAGACATTAATCAACCAATGATATATATATATATATATATATATATATACGAGTATATAAAGGGTGAATTTTAATTACACGACAAACTGCAGGGAACTGTCTGAAAATGGAGAAAAAAATGTCCTATGAATAAGTATGCATAAATGCATTGTTGCCACGATAGATGACACTGACGAATGACATTCTCTCGGGCCTGTTAGATCACCGGACTTAAACCCCCTGGATGTTTACCTCTGGGGGCATCTGAAAAGCGTTGTGTATGCTGAACCAGTTCCTGATGTATTTACCCTTCAACAGCGTGTTCACGTCGCCTGTGACCCTATTCGGAGAGAGGTCGGAGCTTGCGAAAGAGTGAGTAATTCATGATACGACGTGTGAACGCGTGCATTGAATTCCATGGTGGCCACTTTGAACATCTGTTTGTGATGTGGATGCGATTATACTACTACGTATGTACTGTGTGCTGGGAGGATTTGTTTGTCGTTGCACGCACATCGTTCATTTCTGGACACATGTTTATAGGACCTTTTTTCCTTAATTGTTTAGTCAGAAATCAGTCCCTGAAGTTTGTTGGTGTAATTACTGATCACCCTGTATAATTCCCGAGGGTCGAGTGTTCAACCCCGGCCGGGGTCGATGGACTTCTTAGGATCGAAAAATCCAAGGAGCAAGTCATCCAGAAGGGTCTTCACGCCGTGGATACCGAGCCTGAAGATTTTCAGGCTCGTAAATGATCCTTAACCTAAAAAAGAGGCCTCTAAACAAAATTTACGGACCTTTTCAACCTAGTAATAACTTAGTTGCTTACTAGTTGTCTCATCGGATCGTTAAGTTGACCGCAAACCATTCATGGCATCTTTAGGGAAATAAGCGTAACTAAATTAAATTGGTATAGTAACCCCTAACTGCTATTATGCATTGCAGAGACTTTTGATGTCCCAACTCCTTTCAAAAAACGTTAAGCTGAAAATATATAAAACTGTTATTCTACCAGTTATATTATATGGGTGCGAGGCATGGACTCTTACTTTAAGGGAGGAAGGGAGATTACGAGTATTTGAGAATAAAGTTCTTAGGAAAATTTTTGGACCAAAAGAGAGATGAACAGACAGGTGAATGGAGAAGACTTATTAACAATGAACTACATGGTCTTTATAGGAAGCCAGATATAATAAGAACAGTTAAGTCTCGTAGACTGCATGGGCAGGACATGTTGCTCGTATGGGGAATGAAAGACGTGCATGGAAACTTCTTGTAGGAAAGCCAGAGGGAAAACGCCCAGTTGGTAGACCAAGAATGAGGTGGGAGAACAACATTAACTATGATTTGAGGGAAGTAGATTATACAGGGAATGATTGGAAAGCATTAGCTCAGGATAGGGATGTATGGAGAGCTTATGTCCGCGCGGCCATGAACCTACGGGTTCGATAGTGCCAGTGAGTAAGTAAGTAAGTATAGTACCCCTAACAAAGGAGATGCTAAGGCTCCAACACTGGGCTGTTACCATTTGTATAGGCCTATATATATATATATATATATATATATATATATATATACCCATATATATATATATATATACACACACTTATTCATAGGACATTTTTTCTCCCAATTTCAGTCATGAATAAGTCCCTGTAGTTTGTCGGTATATTTAAAATTCGCTTTTTATATACTCGTATGTATGTATATATATTATTTTTGTCATGGTCATTTTTGGCTCACTAGATTGGGATGATGAAGATCTTTAAATATATTTCAAAAACTTTGCATGAGAATAATGTCAATAACTTTAATCCGCGGAATTTGCCTCATTGGGTCAAACAAATTATTTATTTTGTTTATTTAAATCTCTTAATATCATCAAGTGACAAATGCACGTTCTCATTAATTTTGATTATTCAGATATCGCATAGCACGGCCTTCTTAATATAACTCTTTTTATTCAATATATTACACAATCGTATATTATGATGCGAGATTGGGAAGTGGTTTTTACAGAAGCGAGCATCTTTGTTAAAAATATTTGCGTTCATTATAAACAACTGACTAACGTTAACAGTGTGGCCATATTTATTGTTGATACAATAGCAGATCGTGAGACCAATCAGTCGTAAAATGGCGGCAAGTACGTTTTTATTTTTTTATATTGTTTCAAATAAAGTTAAGTTAATTTAAAATGTAGTTATTTGTTTCTTATAATGTATATTAACACTACTTTTGGATATTTTTATATACATTGTACGTAGTCTACATAAAGGGCAGAGGTTTTACTTCCCGTACGAAGTCTGTAATATGTAATATTGCAGTAAAGTCATTTAGATTGGAAATTTAGGAAGTTGAACTTTCAATCATGTCGCCATTGCTGTAAGTACGACAGAACGCACTATCGCGCAAAAACGTTATTTAAAACAACGCCATAATACAAATAAATATGTATTTATGTTTATATTATTTGTAATTTAAGTGAACATTATAATGATCAAAGGAATGCATCTTGTCTCCACTAAACTCTGATTCATGATCTTGAATTAGTAAAAATGATGACTATTGCAAATCAACACCAGTAGTATGTGTGTACGTTACTCCAGCCAACATCTTAGCAGATTTATTCTTCGATACCATGTTATCTATTAAGTATCCCTCCGCAATAGAAGAGCAGGAGAACCTGAATAAATTTCGGTTTCAACAGATCCCGATATAATTTCCAACGTAACAGTACCTACAATGGCGTACGAGGCTAATGTTGAGCCTTAGCTTCTCCTTCGATATAATTTACTAGACCAAGTTGATTCAGTTACGATTACTTCCCTACAGATTCCATTAATGGTATGTGGTCAACATATCAACGCAATCAAAGATCTAGTAGGCAACAAAGTTATTACTAGGACGATTTGCTTAGAGGTCTCTTTATTCAGGTTTAAGGATATTTCACGACCCTCAAAATCTTAAGAACTGGGACTCACGGGTTAAAATCCTTCCCGGAGGCTTTTCTCCTTGGAGTTTTTCATGGTAAAACATCCATCGAACAGGCAGGGTTTGAACCTGCGACTTTTGGGACCGGAGGTAAGAAACATAACCACTAATCCACCGCCGCCGACTAACATAACGGTATCCATCCATCCATAGTAATTCTGCCCGAAGGCAGGTCCTTCACAGCAATCATACCATTTTCATGCTATGCTTGCAGCTTTACTAGGGAATTGTAGGTGTGGTAGCTTCCCGTTGCTTTACACACCGGTGAAGTATGATGATAATGATAACGATGAAGATGATGGCCATATGATTTCGGGGACCGTTTGGGCCTTAAAGTTTTCCTGACATTTGACTTACAGGTGAGGAAAAACCCCGATAAAAACCTCACCCAGAAAAACTGCCCCGTCCGGGGATCGAACCCGGGCACCCTGCGTGACAAGGCAGCACGCTACCTCGAGACGACAGCGGTGGACCATAACGGTATAATGTTGATTAAATTATTAATAGATTAAGTAAATACTCCAAACAATACATATGCATACAAACACAAAGAGAATTATTTCTGACTTAAAAATGCTGATCAAAAATGTTTAATTTATTCAATTACGGACCAGTGCACCACAAAATAGTGTACCTAAAGTCTGTCTCAGCTATCTGCGAAGAAAATCTGCATATAGGAAGGAGTTGGGGGGGGGAGCTGTGATGTTCCGATAATACAGGCTACTTGAAATGCAGCAGTACGGCATATATTTCTGCTCGTTTTCAAGTGCAAAAATAATTTCTGCAAATGTTCACAATATAACAATTTGAATGTAAATGGTCCCCTCCCTTACCGTCCACCGAACATGTTCCGGTCCTGCCATACATTCGTTAGAACCACAGGTATTGCGCTGAATTAATTTTCGTACGCAGGCTGGACACATACATTTAAGACAATATATAATATCACTCATGCATTCACATTAAATAAAAAGAATGTGATAATAATTGCGATGGCCAAATGATATTCGGGGACCATTTGGACATTAAACTTTACCGACATTACGGGTTATAGGTTTTTTTATTTAGTCCGATATGTAGTCATATTATTTCCCGCGACAACAATGTGACGTCATCATGCACGCTTAACAAATGACAGTGGGATTTTCTTGCGAACTTATTTCATTCGTCTCAAGTAGTGAATTGTATGGTAAAAATGTAACTTACATTTCCATCGTGCAGCCATGCCACGAGAAGTGATTCTTCGGGCAGGATAACGTCTGCCGGGTCCGTAGTTAGGCATATAATGATCTTTTTTTACAAAGTGTTCGTAATTAATCAGGCCTATATAGACCTATTTTATTATTGTTTGGTGGAAGACGATTTTATATTACTCCATGTATGATGACCAAAAGCGTCAGGGTTTCTAAACAAATCTAAACTTTTTGGCCGCTTTATGGTCCTGGAGCTGACTCAGGCTTTAACGGGAATAAGCACCAGACATGTATTATATTTTTAGGGTAAATGACGAGAAGCAGAACTGACAACTCCGCTGTTAACCTCGGACTGATTATCTAGAAAGTTGCGAGGGTTAACTACTTACTACCCCAAGGGTCTCCTAAGGTTTCTAGTGGTATCACTTATTATTTTTATGGTTATTATCATTATTATTATTATTGTCATCATCATTATTATTACATTATTATTACCGTAAGTATTCAGTATTGTTTGTCATCATCACAAATCATGTATAGGCTACAATAAGTACATATGCAAATTCAGTCTGCGTATATTTGTGCTCGGCAAAACTCGAAAAGTAGTTGGTCCATTGACTTGAATTTTGTACATACAGATTTTCAGGTACGGCGAGTGTAACCGCTTTATATTATGTTCCAAAGGTGTAGGAGTTCACCTGAAACGAGAATTAAAAGCGCTCTAGCGGTCGTAATTTTCGATATTTCACAACGAATCTCAGTATAGGCCATCCTATTAAATAAACCGAGGTAAATATATTATAAAAAATCAACAAAATACGACCACTAAAAGTGGGGGTTTTTACCAGAAATCCTAAACTAAACATTTATTCTAGAAATCGTCATGTTTAGTTCGCCGCAATGCAAACCTTTATTTTCTTTTTACTTATTCAACTAAAATAAAAACATATATTCAATTTACTTAGGCGTATTACGACGGGTATTAGCTAGTATATATAACAATAACCGATAACTTTGAAAACAAAATTAGAGTTAACAGCTGTAATAACGTACAAAGAAATGAAATTATATGGCTAGGATGTGAGTGGTTTTGCACGTAAAAAAGATGAGCATGCTATGAGGACCTGAGGGAATGATTAAGTGCGGTGCAACTGATGTTGGATGAAGCAGAACACGATGCAGTAATCCCTGTTACCATGTAAACAACATCACGAGCTTATAATCCTCGCCCATCTTGTCCTATAGGCTACCCTTTGTGCATCCTTTATTAGCTGCATAGCTGCCTATCGTCTGTAACCATGTGTAGGTTCAAGCCACAAAATAATTCTTAATTACCAGCACTAGCTTCAGTTACTTCCTACCATCGCATCAATAAATCATTCAAATCCGATATTAGTGATGCATTAAACTATAGATTAGAATGAAGAATGTTTAATAAATAATAATAATAATAATAATAATAATAATAATGTTTTATTTATTCTTACAGAGTTAATAGTATATGGTACTCACTTTCACTCAACCAGCACAAATATTGAAATTAAAAACTAACAGAAATATAAATAATATTTTTATCATGAAAACGGTGTTATAAACAACATTTGACTAATTTGACAGTTTAACTGTAATAATAATAATGATAATAATAATAATAATAATAACATTATCATTATTATTATTATTATTATTATTATTATTATTATTATTACTAGCTAATACCCGGCGTGCGGTGCTACGCCTAAATAAATCAAATGGTTTTCTATGTTTAACTAAATAAGTAAAAAGAAAAATAATTATAAATTTACATCGTAATTATTTTTAGAGATATCCTTGGCATAAATGAGCTGAAAGACAAAAATGGTTATTGAGAGTTATCCGTAAAAGAATACCCGCCGTGCTCTGTTAAGCTTGATCGCTTGTCATTGTGATCTTCTTGGCATCAATGAGCTGAAATATAAAAATGGTTATTATGAGTTATCCGTAAAAGATAGACATATGCTGTCGCGGACTTTTTTTTTAGATTTCAATTCTGTGTACATTAATTGGGTGTAAATGTTATAGTTTAGGCAGCGTTCATCATTTAAGCGTCCTAAGAGTTTCTACAAAGGGTGATTTGTAAGGGCGAAGGAGTCAGAAACCTTCCCGGGAAACTCCTGAACATTTTTCAAAAAGCCCCATCACAATCGGATGAATGGTGTACTAATACATAAAGATAAACAGACAGAAATACATTCGTTTTTTAATAATATATATAGGCACAACCGTTTTCCATATCGGAAAATAACGCGAAACAACAGACTGCTCTCCGGAAATAACTTAATCAAATGTTTGAAAGAATTAATAAACATGGGCGAGCATATTCTCATTAAATTCAAGATGACATGTCATTTGACACCATATTTTAGTATTTGTGAAATTTCAATTACTCATTGGAGTTATTCTCGTACATCTTGACACAGGTAAAAAGAGACCTGGACTTCTTGCACCAAAGGCTTTTTATCACGGGGATATTATGAGTTATCACACATCGGAATAAATGTCATAGGTAGGAGAAAGTCGCAAGACTTCTTTGTCGTTTATTGATGTCACGAAAAAAATATTTTCTATGTTAAGAGAGCGAGTCAAATATAAGCAACACTTTATTTCCCGTAAGTTAATTTTATGTGTAACTGCCTTCTGACCTTGAGGATGTTAATGGTGCGGGTGTATAGTCACACACTGGTCATGGCTGACACCTTCCAGCACTCGGCAGTGGTCAGTACGCCACGAGTGAGCACGCGGTACATGCTCTGTTGCGAAATGTATCATAATAAAATTTATTTATAGGAAAAGGATAATACCCGATGAAAAATTGAGAAGACTTCGAGCACAGTCCACCATCTAAAAAAACCACGGTTTAAGAATGGCGCAATTTTTTTTGGGGAGAAGGATATACTGACGAAAATGAAAGCCATCAACGACAGTAGAGGACAAGCATCACTGGGAGAATCATTTTTGGACGGTAAGTGAAAATTGCTTCCTCAGTTGGCATAAGCTGTGGTAATGCTCAGAAAATAATTCACAACGAGCTGGGCTTCCGAAAATCTCAGCAAGATCGGTGCCACGCAACTTGACAGTGCTCGATCTTTCACAGCTGCCATAACAAGAACAAATTGGAGAAAATGCACTGGACATATCTTCAACATTCCCTATACAGCACATACTTGTCGACCTGTGACTATCATCCGTTTGGACTACTGAAAGAATCATTGGGAGATCAACGTTTCCGATGATGGCGGTGCGGTAGAGGAGTTCTTGCGCAAATCGCACCTTGGTAAGAAGGGAACCACAAGTGTAAAAATGTCATAAATTGAGTTAAGACTACTATGTGTTACAAAACATGATTACAAATTTATTTATTTATGGCTAAAAGTCATGTGGAAAAAAATTGGAGACAGGATAAAATTGTGTCCATATCAAAAACTGAATTTACTGTACCTTTTTTAAAGCTTTTAATTGCACTCCGACGAATTAAACGTTTTACACATGTGGTCGTGTTCTTCCTAAGGTGCGAAAGGCTTAATACCTACTCTTCTTCATTTTGGGAAAATGGATTCGCCAAACTGCCTATCCTCTGACAAAAATGTTTTTAAGTTGCTAGATACTATCTGGAAAATAAGGTACGGTATGTGTTTAGTACTTGTATTTCATTTCAATAAATTATGAAAAATAAAGTCTCGTTTATATTTGATTCTCTTTCATATATGGCGTAAATTGCTTTATAGAAATTATTAAACACAAGAAAATCTATTGCAAGGACAAAATATTTTACAAAATATTCTTCAAGCGGTTAAAAAAGTGCTTGCAAATTTGAGGCCAAGTGTTTGCAGGTATCGTAAGTTCCTTTCAGCATCGTGTTATTCCTGATCATTTGTTACAATTCTTTCAACCCGCTTATCGAGATCAGACCAGTTTTTCTCTTCTTTTGTGGTGAGTGTCCGCTTTCCAATCATTGAATACCACGTTATCTCTGCGGTTTCATTTTGAAGATGTTCAATTATAAGTAAATTAAAAAAATATTACCCTCTTGTTTGTTAATGCGGCTATGTCCTCTCACATGTATTGTTTATACGCGGTAAATTTAAATAATTATATCATGACAATTCTATTGGACTTACAGTTTGTGAATATAGGTAATTGAATGGGAATGGATTGTAACCAGATAACCAATTAAACATCAAATGGTAGTGGCAAAAACTTGCTGCTTCAGATCTAAGGTCTACGTCTGCGAGTCTATTCTATATGTCCGGCCGTGGTGAAATTATAGATCATTTGTTCTTACTTTACCGCTCAAGGTCGCGAAATTCTCATCCCCACAACTCTTTGGAGAGGGTTGTTTATTCAGTAGCCGTTTCCTACGGCAACTGACACCACGTGCTATCTGTCGTTGTTGTCGGTGCGGAACGAATTCCATTATTCAAGTCATTACAGTAACCATATTGGTTACTGTCATATCTGGTTGACAGTTGAATGAAAGCCAACATATCTTTTCTAAATTTATTCTCTTTCCATCTTTAACTACATGACTTTGAACGGTAAAGTAAAATCAATGCCCTAATAACACTAGAACTCTGTTTACAGGAAGATACTTTTAAGAAAAGCCTTCATTTTTAGCAGGATATATCATATTATAAATCTTGTAACACTCGAAATGTAGAATTAGCTTAAGTTAACACAGTAAATTCAAGATTTAACATCCGAAGTGGTTTAGATAAATCAATCTATAAACGGTACTACAGTCTTCCTAGGATTTGGCAACGTATTATTGATAATAATTAAGGAGATTATTATATTTCAAATAGCCTATGCAATGTCAAAAGTAACCAAAATATGTTAAATAAAAAATATGTTGTCATTAGGCCTAAATGTTCTGATAATATGGAATGAGCATGTTTTGGTAATCCGCTATTTCGTCTATGCGATAATCCTTAAATTAGTAACGTGTCCTATATGATACATCAATAGTTTTAGTATTATTAATAAAATAGAAGAAAACGTACAACAAGAAATCACTTAGATGTGTGTCGAATTATTACAATACACCTAATAATAGTAGAAATATAAGATTTCGTTTTCACTGCGGTCCGTTTCAATTTAAAAAAAACTGACACGAGAAATTAGTGTTTTGCTAATTTAAGGTTTAAATTTACATATTATTATTATTTATAACATTTTAAATTTACATGCTAACACTTTTGTCTTTATTGAAATCTGTAATATTTTAGGAATATTATACATTAATTTAAATTTCAAATTAAAATGATTGTTAGTTACACATTTTTGCTTGTAAGAATGTGACATAAAGTCTGATTACACATGGTTTATTCAAGGAATATATGCTTTAATCGCGAGTAACGGAGCTTGAAAATCGCCGTACCCTTTGCCATACAATTTAATGTCCATTCCACTGCAATGCACGCTTGAACTTATGCATAATCCAGGACCTCAATCGATTATCCAAAATCGCAGAACAATCCATCGATTGCTGGGTTAAGTGTAGCGATGAATATTCTGGCAGTTGATGTTTAGATAATTATAATGTTCTATTTCTTGCAACAAGGATTCAAGTTGGTTACCAGAATACAACGATTTAGCATATTTAACATGGTGAGCCACAAATTATGCATGTTAAAACCGATATACCAACCTTAGGGAAAACGGGAGTTTCCTATCCATTTAAACTACATATTACACTATAATTTCCTTAAGTAAAGGTAAAGTGATCCACTCCCGATTTACAAGGTTCTGTATAGTAAGAGATTTCTAGAGACTCTAGCCGAGTTGTTATCCGGGTTATCAGCCCAGCTTGACGGACGCTTTTACCCTCAAACTATAAGACTGGTTTTCATTTCTGTTAGAGTTATTGTGTCGATAGAAGATTTAGGTCAGTTTAATATCCTGAGCCTACTGGACTTGAACCCACAACCTTCTGGCTTGTAACGTATTACCTACGTTATAGCGTGTGCCACGGACCTCGGGATCCACAGCTTAAAGTCCGTCCTGGAGGATTTATCCATTAAATTTTATCATCCAAAAAAATCAACGACTTCGACTGATTTTAACCTGCGACCGTCCCGACCAGAGACAAGAAACATAACCTAAAAGGCTGATCCATAAAGCCCTATCCTGATATTTTTCAGTCCCGCGACGTAGCCGAGTGGTTAAGGTAAGGTGTCTTGGCGCAGAGCTACGGGACTTGGCGCTGGTTTGAGTCTACATAGAGGAAGAAAATTTCTTATGAAATTTCCGCCAGTGTAGGATCGGTACCCACCCAGCATCGTGAGTAATTTGGGTAGCTACAATAAGTAGCGGCATCAGGTTGAGAGAACCAGCTATAACGGCTGGGGGCGTTATGTATGTGAAATCTACATTTTCTTCTTTTATTGTTTTATTATAAATTGTTTACTGTATATAAATTTTATTGTAGACCTAAGTGAGTATTTTCTGTATTTGATTTAGTTTAGTGGAAGAGGAAGCCTAATGGCCTTAACTCTACCAGAATAATAATACTAATTTTATTTATTATTATTATTATTGTTATTATTATTATTATTATTATATTATTATTATTATTATTATTATTATTATTATTATTATTAAGCATAATGACAGACAGAATATTGAAGATGATATTGCAACTCAAATTCTACCGCGCTTTAAAATAAAACTTTACAAATGCAATTCAAAGTCATTGACGACTCAGGGATAAAGAGGAAGGTAATACTGTCTAGACTTTCAACTGTGAGATTTAAATCAGCAGATTCTTTGAAAAGACATCGAGTTAATACAGTAAGCTTATAAATCGATTAGCATTCAAAGATATCTTGAAGAGTAAAATAAAATACACATACTGTATACCAGCATTCCATATTTGTATTAGCTTACAATTTTCTTTTATCTTCTTTTTTCATTTCCTAAGAATCATTATCAGTTTTCTTTAGGTTAAAATGGATATTTATTATTATAAAGAAAGATACCTATCGTTAGATGAATTGGAATTCTCTTATTAGGCCTAACTAGTTATTCTTATTTGTGTGTCTAGCCTATAATGGAAAATATTTTTTTTAAGAAATCCTAAATGTAGATGCATATTTTGTGTACGACGATAAAAACTCATATACCTATAATACAGAACTAGAATATTACTGTTTTATCTTAAATAAAGTTAAGTCCATACTTTGTAAGCGGATTATAAACGTAGGCCTATAATAAACTCACTTCATTAATGATGTGTAGGAAAGTATATTTGATTTATAGTCTATAACATTTGCTGTTTAAATTACCCCTTTTTATATGAACTTTCATTATTAACTGTTCTCTTTCTTAAATAATAAACTTTTTAATATAAAACTAATAAACCCTCGAGTAATAAAACTTTTGTAATTTACAGTCGATAATAACTGAAATGTGTAATTTCATGTAGTAGTACGTAATGCTCTAAAGAAAGATTTAATAGTTTTTTATTTTCAAAATAAGTGCAGGCCTATATGTTCAGAAAGTAAGTAAAATCCATGTTACTGATATGAATCTAAGATATGTACGTGTGATAGAGAATGTTAGCATCATCATCATCATCATCACTCCAGGGATTAGGCAATTGCCCGTTCCGACTTCATAATGCATCAGCCCAACGTCTTCTAGGTCTTCCAACATCACGTCTTCCTCTTGCTTGATAATTTCTTGCTAACAATGGATATCTCTCCTTACTCATTCCATCCATGTGATCAATCCATTTCTGTCTGTAATTCGTGACTTTATCCAATAAAGGCTGTACTTTCAATTATTCTCTTATAGATATCCTCATTTCTTATTCTATCAAATCTTGTACATCCTTTTATTTGTCTTAGGAACCTCATCTCCGCCGTCTGTATTCTATCCTTCTGTTTTTTCACTGGAGCCCAAGTTTCACATCCATACAATATTGTGGGAACCGCCATAACATTATACATTTTTATCTTGGTTTCTTTTCTAATTTTATTTTTGAATGTTCTCTGTATTGTTCCACACACCTTCTGAAATTTATTTATTTTGGAGTCAATATATTTTTCCACATTGTAGCCAACATCACAGCCCAAATATTTGAAACTAAACACCTGTTCTACACTTTGATTTTCTAAAATAATTTTGGATCTCACTGGATCTCTTCCTCTAAAATCCATGGTCTTCGTTTTCCTTACAGAAATCTTTAGATCGTATAATTTACATATTTCATTTAATGCATGCATTGATTTCTGTAAGTCGTCTTCATTTTTCTGTATTATGATTACATCGTCAGCAAATAGAAGATTATTTATGCACACTTTATTATCCATTCTTATTCCTGGATTCACTAAAACTTTCCATTTATTTAAAATATCGTCTATATATATATTAAACAAAGTGGGTGATAAACTACATCCTTGTCGTAATCCAGTATTTGTTTTGATTGTATCTGTTCTTTTGAATCCGGTATCTCTAATTATATTTGTGTCTTCATATAATTTCTTTATTAGCATAAAGATATTTATTAAAGTATTAATTGTCCTATCACATAGAGTGCTGTCTTGTTATGATTACATAGCCTTGGTATAATGTATGTGTGTACAATATTTATAAGCATGTATCTGCTGCTTACTTCGGCGTATAAATAGAAAGGCAATGCACTGGTCTCAGGCCGAAAAGCTCGAGCCGAAAAGCTTGAAACAATTTACGATCGGTCCGGCCGCCCATACTTCACTCTTAACACACAAAAGCTTGCGGGTCATAAGCAATTTCTAATAGGGATTTCTGGAGGATCCAAATTATAGGAAAACTACACAATTGTGGAAACATTAATTTAAAGTGTTATCAATGATCCAAAAATAAGGCGGACGTTAGGCCAAACTTTCAACTGTAAAAGTCAGGTTGGGGCTTATATTCGTTACCTTGCCTTTTTACATACCTCTGATGTTAAATATTATGCTCATTTGCAAGAAAACAGCATTTGTAAACGAACATGGCGACATTATATCATCCAAGAATTCTATTTTTTATCGGTATTTTGCATTAATACTATACATATTGCTTTGCTAGCATCTACTTTAGTTCTCTAATAAGACGTTCATGTAGATGTAAGCTGCAAGAAAATGCATAAGATGGGCTAAAATTTCTTCCTTCAGTCCGGGTGCCGCTTATTTTCGCGCCAAACAATTTTTTTCCTCTCGAATTTTAAGGTACGTCTAAAACCCTGGGCAGTTTATTTTCGGGCTAATATGTCAGTACTGTCCACCGCTGTGGTCTCGAGGTAGCGTGCTGCCTTGTCACGCAGCAGGCCCGGGTTCGATCCCCGGTCGGGGCAGTTTTTCTGGGTGAGGTTTTTATCGGGGGTTTTCCTCACTTGTAAGACAAATGTCAGGAAAACTTTAAGGCCGAAACGGTCCCCGAAATCATATCATTATTAACCTTATTATTATCATCATCATCCTTCACCGGTGTGGAAAGCAACGGGAAGCTACCACACCTACAATTCCCTAGTAAAGCTGCAAGCATAGCATGAAAATGCTATGATTGCAGTGAAGGACCTGCCTTCGGGTATAATTACTATGGATGGATGGATGGCAGTATTAATAATATATGTATATATATATATATATATACTCGTATTATTTATAATTAAGTCTATATAATTTCAAAAGTTATATAACCCTTGAAAGTTTCTCTAATGCAGCAGAATGTTAATGTTAACAATAAAATAACTTTTTATTCAATGTCCCAGGTTGTCATTTCGACATTTCTCCTGGCATTGGCTTAATTGTAACTCAATTCTGAAGTTGGGGCGCCTAGAAGCAGGAGTTACGTTACCCTGATGACATGATGGGTGATAAATGATAATGAACCTAAATTCCAGACCATGGGCAACCACAGAAATAATTCCCTTTAAGGAAAAATACCTATAGTTTTACAGGGAATCGAACCAGGGACATTATAAATTGTAGTCAGAAACGCTGACCACTAGCCCATGAGGCTGGTCATAAAATAACTTGACTGATAGCGTTCATACTTTTTCAACAGATTTAATGTATGCTGTGTGTCAAATGAAGAAAGGACAGTACGTCACACCCCTAGTACAGTATCAAATATTTGAATGTTGACGAAAAGTTTTAACTCTTTTTTTCAAACACTCAACCTATCTGTAATTCTCCTGTTAGCACACCTAAAGAAAACATTTGTCATTCTCTCTCTCTACACCTTTTCCTGGACTACTATTATCCAATATCGTAATTTTAAATGCAACTGTTTTGCACATCGTATTAATATAAAAAATCAACTGAATTTCAAAATGAGGAATAAGCCTATATGGGTTGATATAGTCATACGTATTATTTTAACAAAAATAATTATACTTTAAGAACAAATTCGTTATGGGATCGTATAGGTCAACGATTTTCCTCAATTATTTGGAGAAAAAGCTTGGTTAGAATTACCAGGATATTTATTTATTATAATCATCATTTCTTGGTATTAGCGAAATCACATTCTGTTAATTCCTTCACTTAACGTCGGTCCAGATTAGCTAGTGGTTACCATTCTCGCTTCTGTTTAGAAGGTTCGAGAAACTGAACTCGACCGGGGATGTTATATTCTTCAGGAAGTGAAAATTCCAGAATATGGGTACCTTCGGAGTGAACTAATGCCATGTTTCTCTTTATGTATAACGTATTTACTGCACATAAAATAACACCAAGAAAGAAAACAAGAAGCTTCTGGACTATTTCTTTTTATCCTTTTACTCGCAGATTTCTAATGCGACACTTATAACATTAACTATTAAAGAGCGTCGTTAAATACGATCAAAACATAACCATTTTCATAAAATATATGACAAAGACAACGAAAGAAGCATACAGTTACATTTGAACTTACTATACGCTATATAACCTTTGATGTTAAAGCGTCTATAAGATGAGAATTAAAAAAATAAGGTTATGTAAATTTTAAATCATTAATATTAAACATATTTAAATAAATTATATAACATACAGATTTTCTGCATTTAAAAATTTCTTCATTCTTGAAACTAATACAGTTTTATGTAACACGGGTTACAGCTGATTGCAGCATATTCCACTGTTGCACCGAGAACCTGTTAAGTCACCAGTTGACTAATGTGTGGGCCTGGCAGTAATTATACACAGCATAGTGATTCCATTCGCCATATCAATCATTATTTCCACAATTCTTCACTTCGCAAAACTGATCAACCACATTTATATTAATATGATACGCCTACTTCACAGCTCATACATAATCATACATTACTCATCATTACTGTTATATTTAACACTGTGATACCATCATCATTATACATTTAGGAATTTGGAGTGACCCCGATATTATAATAACGATAAATGTAATCGTTGAAAGACGTTACAATCCGGTTTCAATCACTTTTGAACTACTAATCACTGAAATATTTAATCTAATACAAATAAATACAATATTACTCAAAACTGGTATGAAGCTGTATCAGTAAACCATTTTAATAAATATATATATATATATATATATATGGACAGCTAATGACAAATGAGGGAAATTTTGAGGAAGTGGCTGAATTCAAATACCTAGGAACAATAATCACAAATAGGAATGAGATGCACAAAGAAATTAAACGTAGGCTCAATTCTGGAAATGCGTGCTATTATGCATTGCAGAGACTCTTGATGTCCCAACTCTTTTCAAAAAACGTTAAACTGAAAATATATATACAACTATTATTCTACCAGTTATATTATATGGGTGCGAAACATGAACTCTTACTTTAAGGGAGGAAAGGAGATTACAAGTATTTGAGAATAAAGTACTTAGGAACATTTTTGGACCAAAGAGAGATGAACAGACAGGTGAATGGAGAAGACTTACATAACAATGAACTACATGGTCTTTATAGGAAGCCAGATATAATAAGAACAGTTAAGTCTTGAAGACTGCGATGGGCAGGACATGTTGCACGTATGGGGAATGAAAGACTTGCATGGAAGCTTCTTGTAGGAAAGTCAGAGGGAAAACGCCCAGTTGGTAGACCAAGAATGAGGTGGGAAAACAACATTAACTATGATTTGAGGGAAGTAGATTATACAGGGAATGATTGTAAAGCATTATCTCAGGATAGGGATGTATGGAGAGCTAATGTCCGTGCGGCCATGAACCTACGGGTTCGATAGAGCCAGTGAGTAAGTAAGTATATATATAGTAGTAGTAGGACTTTATTAGACAAAAAGTAAGATAAAGTCCTACTACTACTATATATATATATATATATATATATATATTCTATTCTATAGTGTTCTGCCTGAGGGCAGGTTTTTCACTGCAATCATATCATTTTCATGCTATGCTTTGCACCTTTACTAGGGAATTACAGATTGGTAGCTTCCCGTTGTTTTCCACACCTGCGGATAATAATAACGATGATAATGATGGCCAGATGATGTTCGGGGACCGTTTGAGCCTCAAATATTCCTGAAATCTGTCTTACAGGTTAAGAAAAACCTGAAAATAACTCACCCAGGAAACTTGTCCCTACAGGAAATCGAACCCGGGCCCACTGCATGACAAGGCAGCACGCTACCCCGAGACCACAGCGGTGGAATATATATATCCATAGTAATTCTGCCCGAGGACAGGTCTTTCACTGCAATCATAGCATTTTTCATGCTATGCTTTGCAGCTTTACTAGGGAAGGATGATGATGATAATGATAAGGATGATGATGATGGCCGGATGATTTTCGGGGACCGTTGGGCCCTAAGCTTCTTGACATTTGCCTACAGGTGAGGAAAAACCCCGAAAAAAACCTCACCCAGGAGCCTGTCCCGACCGGGAATCGAACTTGGGCCGCTGCATGACAAGGCAACACGCTATCTCGAGACCACAGCGGTGGGCATATATATAATTTATGAAAGAACAATCTAGCATATAGTGCTTTATGGAAGTAAAAAAAATGGTATCTTAAAGTAGGTGAAGAAAACAGCTAATGTATTTCAAAATACGACCGTTAAATGAACATTATGCCCTAAAAGGATAAAAAAGTAATAATAATTAGAAACTATATAATTTATTGTTATCCTAATATTGTCATCATTAGCATGACTGGCAGGTCATGTACATCGAACGGTTTATAGTGACTATTTAACTCATAGACCGAAAATTTTTCTTCTTTCTGTTGATAATCTTGCCTCTTCCTTTTGATAATATTACCTCTTCCTATTCGTAAGGATAGATATCTCCGCAAATTAACTTCTTTGACAAGGATATCGATTCAACAACGTACGATCGATATGGCACTGTAAAACAAAAAATGCTAAAGAAAGCGACTTAAAAAAATGTTAGTTTCGTTGTTCTAAAAAATTATTAAATGTTGTATAATGAATCTGCATTATTGTTAATATTTATTTCCCTTACAATCATCTGTTATTGATTTTTTCCAAGCCCAAAGAGATTTAACAGTAAATATGTGATATTTATAACTGTACAGCTGGCTTAGAAATCGACCGAAAGTACGATTGGAATACATAAACCTCATATTTGGTAATATTAAACATTATTATTATTTTTAGCTTCTGATGTTGTATTATTAGCTAAATAGTCACTCCAAATCCAATGCGATATTGAGTTTTTCATTAGACAAAATCACTTGCGACTTTTTCGCTCGTGATTTTTTTTTCACAACCTCTTGTTAGATTACTGTTGAAAATCCCTTAATATTTTATTGGGAAACCTATAAGGGGAAAACATTAGGAATTTCTAGGCGTAAGTAAGAAGATTATATTTGGACATACAGGAAAATAGAGATATGATCTAGACTCAATTGGCTGAGAATAGGAAGCAGTAGATCTTAGTGAACGCGACATTGAACCTAATGGTTCTATAAGTAGAAAGGTTAGTTCTTTAGTAGTTATCTTTAAGAATTTAGTTTGTACTTTTTTCTTCATAGTGTGTGTTAACTTTATACGGTAAAAACAAACTGTAGTTCATACAAATAATTTCAAACGGGCCGTAAAAATCTTGGCTAAGGCTTACTTCGGAAGGGAAGAAAATCCGTGGTCCTGTGACGTAGTTTTACGGAATGTTGTTGGTTTTTTCACGCCCAGATATAAATTACGACGAAAATAATCTCAAATGTTATAAGCTTAAGCACATCCAAATTAGTTTTAGTAATAGTTTTTTATGTCCCAACTCCTTTACAAAATGTTAAACTGAAAATATATAAAACTATTATTCTACCAGTTATATTATATGAATGCGAAACATGGACTCTTACTTAAAGGGAGGAAAGGAGATTACAAGTATTTGAGAATAAAGTACTTAGGAAAATATTTGGACCAAAGAGAGATGAACAAACAGGTGAATGGAGAAGACTACATAACAATGAACTACATCGTCTTTACAGCAAGCCAGATATATTAAGAACAGTTAAGTCTCGTAGACTGCGATGGGCAGGACATTTTGCACGTATGGGGAATGAAAGACTTGCATGGAAGCTTCTTGTAGGAAAGCCAGAGGGAAAACGCCCAGTTGGTAGATCAAGAATGAGGTGGGAGAATAACATTAACAATGATTTGAGGGAAGTAGATTATACAGGGAAGATTGGAAAGCATTAGCTCAGGATAGGGATGTATGGAGAGCTTATGTCCGCGCGGTCATGAACCTACGGGTTCGATAGTGCCAGTGAGTAAGTAAGTAAGCAATAGTTTTTATTAATAAGCTGTTAGTTTGTGCTGTTAATATGGTACTATTCGGCGATAGTGAGGAGATACTAAAGGTCAACTCGCGCACTCTATTAACACTAAGAAATAGGGACTTGAAGTAAACATCAATAAAACTAAGTATATTGTCACATATAGAATTAAGTTATTTAATGGAAACGGACAAATGAGGGAAATATTGAAAAAAAAGGCTGAATTTAAATATCTAGGAACAATAAATTACAAACAGAAATGAGGTGCATAAAGAAATTAAACATATACTATTATACATTACAGGGAATCTTGACCCTCCTTCTCTCAAAAACCGTTGAACTGAAATATATATAAAACAGATAATCTTCCAGTTACATTAGATGGATACGAAACACGGACTCTTACTTTAAGGCAGGAGAAAATATAACTAGTATTTGAGAATAAAGTTATTAGGAAATTTTTGGACCTAAGAGATATGAACAGACAAGCAATGGAGAAGACCTTTTACCAGTGAGCAACATGATAACTATAGGAAACCAGATATAATAACAGTTAAGTCTCCTAGACTGAGATGGGCAGGACATGTGGAACGAATGGGGGATAAAATAGGAGCATGGAAACTTCATGTAGGAAAGTCCAGTTGGTAAACCAAGAATGAGATGGGAGAATAACATCAACCATGGTTTTGAGGGTAGTATATTATACAGGAGATGATTGAAAAACATTAGCTCATGATATGGATGTATGGAAAACTTATGTTTGCGCGGCCATGTTTAGATAATGCCACTGACCTAGTTTGTTAGTAAATTATTTAAAAAACGTTTTACTATCTCAGGTTTTTAATATAGAAACTATAACTTTTTAATATTTTATACATTTTTAGTCCACCGCTGTGGTCACGAGGTAGCGTGCTGCCTTGTCACGCAGCGGGCCCGGGTTCGATCCCCGGTCGGGGCAGTTTTCTGGGTGAGGTTTTTATTGGGGTTTTTACCTCACCTGTAAGACAAATGTCAGAAAAACTTTAAGGACCAAACGGTCCCCGAAATCATATGGCCATCATCATCTTCCTTATCATTATCATCATCACCGGTGTGGAAAGCAACGGGAAGCTACCACACCTACACAATTCCCTAGTAAAGCTGCAAGCATAGCATGAAAAATCCTATGATTGCAGTGAAGGACCTGCCTTCGGGCAGAATTACTATAGATGGATGGATACATTTTAATACTGTATACTTAATTATATACTACAGCTAGCTTTTTGAAGTTTTACGATTAAAAGTAATAATTATTTTTACGTAAGTGACTAATATTTTAATTATGATAAAAACTGCTTAAGTTCACGAGATTCAATCGAATGAACTAAATTCTTCGATTGAAATAATCACAAATACATTTTACCCAATAGCTTAAACAAAAAGTTATAGTAAATATTCATACAATTTAATAATTGTTATGGGTAGATAGATATTATTTTATTTTACAACACTCCTTAACGACGTAGACATTAGCGTCGAAATTCAAAGCTATGCGTGGAAGGGCCGACAGAAGTATTTTAATTCAGATTTGATAATTTTTACAAGCCTTAAATATATGACACGGGCCCTTGGCTTTCTTCAAAATGAAGCGGTATCAAGAGCTTTTTGTTAATCTCTGGAGAAAAAAAAAACTATGGCCGGATTTAAACTAGCGAAGCTCAAAATCTAAGGCGAGCATGATAACCACTAATCCATCGTGACCGACTTTAATAATATCACGCCATGGCACTGACATATTTTAACAATGTCCTATACATTTAGCTCGATTATAGGTTCTCTAAACCTACTCCATTTCATATGTTTAACTCATTTCTCGGGATGAAAGCATAGTAGTATATAAATGTATAAGTATGACAAAGGATATATAAAGAGTTAATCAACTTAGGGGTATTATTTGAGATAGGCCTATAGAAGAATATCAATAAATGATTATTTAGTTTTATATTCTAATATTATAGGAATTGCTTTGGAAATGTCTTTGTAGTTATGGTTATTTGTTTTATTGTTATTATGATTATTGTTATTACTATTATTATTATTATTATTATTATTATTATTATTATTATTATTATTATTAGACTGTACTTTTAAAAGCTAAAATTTATTTTCTTTTTACATATTTTTCGAGAGAAGATTAATCCTCACGCTGTTCTTAATTTTGGGATGATGTTACCAACCGGAGAAGAGTGATAAAATTCCACTGATTTGTTGCTTATTGAAACAAAAAAGTATAATTGACTAGTTACATGTTCAATATCAACATAACAAAGGGATTTTTTATTAATGACTATTGCATGAAAATATCATAGATTCAGTATCCTTTAGACTATTATTTTCAATGTATTATCTAGTTGGCTGAACTGGAATACTCAGAATTAACCTGAGCTTTAATACGGTCATTTTAATTTAAATTAACACTGTCAGCAATTAATTGAATTCTGTGATATTAACAACAACTGGGGTATTGAGTGCATTGCAGCACTGCAGAGAAATACTCTGGATCGCCGCCAGATCTCACTCATGAATCATGTAGAGACATCCTCAGGCCAGTCTACAAACTACAAATCTACTTTTTAAAGCAGAATCACGTCTCAAATTCTCTAAAACAATTCTACATTCATTTTGATTAATATAACATAGTTTTAAAAGATAACAAGAAACATTTTTGTTTGCCGCTTCCATCATTCTCCGGTGTTAAATTGTTATTCTTCATAAGGGAACTTACATCTGATCTAAAAATTGTTCAACAAAAATACGACATATTTACTTATCGCTAAAATGAACAAAGACTAAACAAACATGAATGTTGATATAATCTATTTTATACTTAAAAATTATTATTAGTTATATAATAAACAGATCAATGTTACATCCTGCTGATCCTAACGGTATATAAATTCAAAACCTCTGACACTATCAACCCAGAAAGATAATGGACGCATGGAAATTAGCCCTCAATACATATCTATCCTTAGTTAATGTTTTACTATCACATCATGTATAATTTACCCTCCCTGAAATCATGATTAATGTTATTTTCCCGCCTCATTTTTTGTCTATCTACTGAACGCTTTCCTTCTGATTTTTTATAAGAAGTTCATGGTCCTCTTTCATACATTTTAGTGCCAGGTGCTATTATCGTCGCACTCTACGAGACGTATCTTTTCTTATTATACCTGCTTTTCAGTAAATATCATGTATCACACTGCAATGAAGTTTTCTCCATTCATCTGTATGTTTGTCTATCTATGGTATAAAAATATTCCTAAACACTTTAATCTCAAATACTCGTAGTATTTTATATTTCATATAATTGCATGTTCAACAAGACATATCAATAGCAGCTGCAAGTGAAAATCAAGAGAATTAAACAACACGACATATTCACATAAGTAAAGGAAGTTTCTGAACACTGACAGAAAATATATAACCATATAAAAAAGCGTTACAAACGGTAATTTGCACTTCACTATATTGAATTTCAAGTACTCAGTGTTATTTTATTTTTATTCTTACTACATTGTTATTTATTGGGTATTTGTCTCACAATTATAGTTGGCCTACACACAGAATTTACAAAATTGGGAATAATAATAATAATAACAATAATAATAACAATTCTCACATTGATTTTTTAGCATAGTTAATTTTTTCCACAAGACGGAGAACTGGCCCATTGTTATGATCCCCACCTGGAGGACCAGGTGATTTTTGTTCTTTCTCTAGCCTTTGACGAACCAATGTCTCCCAACAAGGCAACAGTTGACATATGCTAGCAAGGAGACCTCACAGAGTACTATCATCCCGGGCAGATGAACCCTGGTTTTCAAGGAGACGTTTCTGCTCAATCACTCTCCATTCCTCCAGGCTTGTGATAGGCAGAGCCTAGTTCTCAAATAAGTCGAGGTTGGCATAGGAGTATGGCGTCGAGAGGATTAACAGGGAGTGGTGAAGAGAATAGGGATTTATGCATGAGTAAAATTTACAATGGGTTATAGGTAAACTACTGTATTTTAGAGAAATTCCTAATTAAGAAACAATAATAATAATAATAATAATAATTATTATTATTATTATTATTATTTTATTATTATTATTATTATTATTATTATTATTATTATTATTACTGTTATTAAATTGAGTTAAATCCATGGCGCGATAGCTGTAAAGAATCAGGGTCAAATGAAATGGTTGATATCACTGGTTAGTTCGAGAAAAATATAGCGAGTCACGTGGTGCAATTTCTCAACCCTAGTTTTCGTTTTAGTAACCACATTTCGGTACTCCTCTCACCACGTAGTCAGTCAATTGATGTTTTGAGGCTGAGTGCACACCATTCCAGATCCTAAACCGAAATAAAATTCTTATAGAAGGCATGAAAAATAAAATTTGAAATTACTGAGATTAATGTCGAAACCATAGCTTTTTGAATTTCTTCTTTGATGACGTTTAAGCCCAAGTTTGATTCCTACCACCCCTAAGATAGTACGGATGAGAAGGAATGAAAATTGTTAAAATGTGGCCAAGGTTAATGTCTTCGGTGTCGCTATGTTGATTGGTAACAAACTCAATGGCATTTAAGCCTACGTTTGGTCCCTAGAACTCCTAAAGGGGTAAGGAGTGAGAAATGAAAAATCAAATGAGAGGTCTGAACAAGAGTACTATCTAATCCACATTTTTCGCTGTAGCTAACAAGGAAACTATCACTATAATCCTATTCACATTGGTACATATATGAACATTTTATTATAATTTTTTTTATTTAAAACCCCTGCGTCAAAATTTGGCTGAAATCTCTGAATTAAAAGATTGGAAAGTGTTGCGTCCCACTGTTTGGAAAGTGACTCCGTACGTGCGCATTGCAGAAACCCGGCTGTCAGAGCTGCACGGTTCCTTCACCTAGGTCCCGTGTAATTATCATAAGTAATACAAGAGTGATTTCCAATTTATCTAGAGGATTTAGAAATCAAGAGTAACATTTGTTGGGCTATTTAACGAATAAAATTAAGCTGTTTACTCACAAATCATTATTTAAATATAGTTGTTTTAAAATATTTGTATATTTAATGTAACGGCGATGTTTGAAAACAAATGAGAAATGTTTAGTTATGTTTCATTTGTTCATCACTGCAACTTGATCACATTATTTATTGCCAAACAATAGGATAGCACTATTGTAGAATACACCTTTTTGGAGAGAAAATGAAACATCAAACTGTATATTATAACCAACATTATAGGTATTTTTCAGAAACATCAGTATTTAAAATCAGTATTTAAAAACACAATTATTGAAAACACAATTGTAAAAAATGTAGGTCGAAGGAATCTCTTCATTATTTGCTATATTCAACGTATTTTTTAGAGAGAGTCAGTAACTGCAAAATAATCCTCTGACCTGTTCAGAATATAAAAAGGAGAAGCTTTCTTTACTTTGGTAATCAAAATTCGATAATTATCGAGGTGATGCACGACTGTTATTGATTGTTAAACAAAATTCATTAAAACGTGATTGGTCATTAACTCCAATTCGTGGCATGAGTTAAGTAGTTCCTATAAGTTTCAACAGATTCTGGACTCATTGTCCGGTACTTATACGCCGCAGCTAACTTTTGGTGAACGGGTTTTATATAGAGCATGGATGATATCCTGAAATTTTCAGATATGTAGTGATCTGAGTATTCTGATAAGTTCCTTATAAGCTGGTTGGTGACAGTGCAAATGTCACCTAATGTACTTATGGTGGTGAGAAGAGTGAAACATAATATGTCGAAAATGATCAGCATTAGTATCAATTCAATTGTTTTCGGGGACGGTAAGTTCTTTCACGAGAGTGCAGACGTCATATAACCCTTGGTTTGGCCCATAGTACCCTACAGGCTGTGAAAGGACGAAAAATAACTAGACTAAAATTATCTGATTAGTGTATAATTCTTAGTTTTCGGGGTTGCCCGGCTCATTGGTCATTGTCCCGATTACATTTAAGCCTACGTTTGACCCCCAGAATCCCTAGCAAGGTGAGAGGAGTGACATGTAAAAATAATCATAAAGCACCGCTAATAGAGTCGAATAAATAGTTTACGGAGTCGCCGAGATAAATAGCGGTGTATTTTAAGATTTAAGTTCCGCTCTCATTTGCATATGGGGCTGAGAAGGGATAAAGAATAAAATGTCAAAAATTATCGAGAAGAGTATCGGAACCATAGTCCTCGCGGTCAATAAGGTGACTGGTGCCAAGGAAATTGGGATAAATAAATACTCGCGCAACGCAGAAAATTAGCTAGATAGTTATAAAATGTAAAATAAATGAAAACATGTAAAATGATACTGGTAGTTATTATTCATTAGTAAACGTGCGTATAGCAATTAGTTGAATACTTTTATGTGCCGCTGTAAGAAACAACGTTACAGCCCAGCAATAGAAACCGAAAGTTTTCAGGTATTTAATTCGAATTGAAGCTTAACCAGATTTTACTTGATTTTATCCGTAAATCTGTTATCTATGGGATAATGTACAAAACCACATCTTAAACTTCATTTTCGCCAAGTAAGGTAATAGTCCGCTTTTTACGATCGGAAGACATAATTTAGCTATCTTCCTCTTCTTCCTTACAAGTATTAGGCCAAGGCCTGTTACGATCCTATAGAAAATTTTCCCTTATGGGAAATTCTCGTATAAGACTTGAAAGCATAATAATAGTCCCTTCGATTGGTTGCTGGCCAAAGGAAGGCAAGACCAGTGATGGGGCTGCCATCTCATAGCCTCTGGTCAGGCTTTTCTGGAGAAGAAAAGAAAATAAAGGAAAGACAAAATGGAAAAAAGGAAGGACTCCCTAGCCCTCGGATGCCCTAATAGCGTTGGGATCGAAAAAACAAGAGTTAACCAAGAGAGGTTAGATAGTAAAGTTAAAAGAGTGCAAAACACAAGTAAGTGGAAGAAATGTTTTGCACAGCTTGGGCACCTTGTGGTCGCCATTCACATATCCCCTAGATGAGGACCCCAATAACGATAATTATTGACAATGGAATATTCTGGGTGTTCCTGATGTTTCAGCCGAGCTTCCGATTAGGGAACACCACCTTCGCCACTGAAGATACCCTCCGCAGTGGAGGGAGAAGCGTCAGTTATGAACCACGACCTTATAACCCGGAATTTTCTAATATCATGACTACCGACCGTGACAAGTTCTACAACAATTATTAACAAAAAAAATGTTCATTTCGATTTATGAAAATGATGTATGAAAGTCCTTCGCTGATCTATCATTATCAAGTTAGTCAACACTAAGATACGAACCAGTACTGATACTAGCAGAGGGCAGCTCCGTGGCGCAAGTGGTTAGATACTCGCCTCTCATCGCTGGGGTATCGAGACCTAGTCTCGGTTACTCCGTGTTGGTTTCGTGGTGGATGAAGCGGAGCTTGGGCAGTTTTTCTCACGGTTTCTCTCGTTTCTCACTGCTATAAATTTCATTCCACTATTTCTACATACTCATGCATTTCGTTTATTCACCACAGTGACAGTGTGTCAGGCGTGGTTGGCCGGCACCCTTGTCTATAATTGTAGGGGCTTCATCTCATCTCATTCCTTAACCCAACCCTGAGTTGGAAGCGAGTTGAAAATATTATCATACTGACAGGAAGGTAGTAAGTACTTAGGAATTATCAACCTGAAAAATTCAAATTCTAATATTTATCACGAAGTATAATGTAATTTTGAGAAGCTACCAACCAACTATCCAAAGATTCTTATATTGGGATCGTCTTAATTCTATGGTCTCTGCAACGTTCGAAAATCCAATAAACATTATCTCTATATTTATCTTGTTATAATAACTATTAAAACAGAATAGTGGCACAGAATAATTAATGAAAGACATAACAGAAGTATCGTTAAGCTCCAAATGAGTCATTTTTATTGTGTGCTCTTTCTAATGTTTATCAGACGATGGTATCATTAATAAAGTCTTGAGATACAAAAATCACGTCTTCTATTATACGAGAAATGCTTGTTTAATATTCAGAGAACATATTTGAATATTAGAGTTCGTTATGAGAAAGGAGAACTGACTTCATTTGAATGATTGGAATCCATCCAAGAGACAGGACCAGGGAGCACAAAACATAGCTAAAAATCTGCATTATAACAGTCGAGCAATCACGCAGCCGTAACATAGAAACAATTTACTCTAATGGTAATTCTACACAACATTATGCGATATAATAAGATATCCACAAATAACTATATATCCACACATAATACACACACACACACACAGACACACACACACATTTATAACCTAATCGTCCTTAAAAACACCATTGATATTTATCTACAGTTACTTCATTTTCCACTTAAGACTCTTCAGTTGAGTTCATTCCTGACAAGAAATACTTATTTTCCGCTAGTATGTGGTACTAGCAAGGTTCTATGGAAATTCATCTACTGTGTTTGTGTGTGTGTGTGTGTGTATGTGTGTGTATGTGTGTGTGTGTGAGAGAGAGAGAGAGAGAGAGAGAGAGAGAGAGAGAGAGAGAGAGAGAGAGATGGAAAATATAGGTCTAAGTAGATAAACACTATAGCAGACAGATATACAGATTGAAATAGATATGTAGAGCCTATATAGATGGATGGATAAATAGATAGATGAAAAGTAAATTTATCCCACTATAAGGCTTAGGAGACCTTGGTGGTAGCAAGAGAATAAGGCTCACACCGTTCTAAAAATCGGCTGGAGATATCAACCGGTTGTCAGACCTGCGTGATAGCAACCTTTAATCGTAGAATATATTCTGGTAGCCATTTCTGCTAGAGTCCAAGTCGACCCAAGGTACATGGATTAATAAACAATGTTAATTCTTGATTGTAAATTAGGGATGGAAATATACCGAAGCAGGTATAGGACAGGTTTAAAATTATTCTGACCTGATCGGGAATCGAATGACCAAACCTCCAGCATGTAGTGTATTGCCTTAACCATGACGTACCCCATATTATATTTTATTATATTATATTTTATTATATTATATTATATTATATTATATTTCCATCTATAGTAATTCTGCCCGAAGGCAGGTCCTTCACTGCAATCATAGCATTTTCATGCTATGCTTGCAGCTTTACTAGGGAATTGTGTAGGTGTGGTAGCTTCCCGTTGCTTTCCGAACCGGTGAAGGATGATGATGATAATGATAATGGTAAGGATGATAATGATGGCCATATGATTTCGGGGACCGTTTGGGCCTTAAAGTTTTCCTGACATTTGTCTTACAGGTGAGGAAAAACCCCGATAAAAACCTCACCCAGAAAAACTGCCCCGACCGGGGATCGAACCCGGGCCCGCTGCGTGACAAGGCAGCACGCTACCTCGAGACCACAGCGGTGGACAATATATATATATATATATATAGAGATAGAGAGAGAGCGACGAGTAGAGGCAGAGCAGAGCAGAGGAGAGGAGAGGAGAGGAGAGGAGAGGAGAGGAGAGGAGAGGAGAGGAGAGGAGAGGAGAGGAGAGGAGAGGAGAGGAGAGGAGAGGAGAGGAGATGATACGAGAGAGATAGAATATAAGCTAGTATAGTATATTATAGTATATGATATTATATTAGATTATTATATTATTATATATTAGATTAGATTATATATTATATATATTATATTAGTATTATATTATATATATTATATTATATTATATTATATATATTATATTATATTATATTATATTATATTATATATATATATTATTATATTATATTATATTAATTATATTATATTATATTATATTATATTATACTATATATTAATAATTTTATTGCAGTCAAATAGCCAGGACTGAAATAAGAATACATTTAAATTTACATTTTTGCATATTCACATATTGTCTTTGTTCTTTTTGAACATAGCTCAATGTGATATCGGTCACGTCTTTTCACACAGCATGCATTTACAATCAATATTTGGTTCATGGAATTTTGTTTTCTTTGCATACCATGTGGTGGAATCCGTCGACTACCAATCTAGTGATGACGTGTTTCATTTCGAAATTTTCCTTTGTCCACGCACGGTCCACCATGGTCCCGGTGCTGTAGAATTTTGGGTGTATTTCTTCTCTTTTTCTATTCAATGTTGCTAGCAGCTTCTGTGATGCGCTGGTGCTGGGTAGGAGTATGCTTGTTCTGAGGTATTCGATGAGGAAAGTTTCCTTCGTCTGTAGGTATGCGATTCTTTGACTTCGTTGCTTTTGATACTCCTAATACTTCCTTTATATATCTCACTTTCACCCTTTCTAGAGAAGGCAGATTCTTCATTGTTAAATGTGTTCAGATGATTTCTATGCCATATGTCAGTATTGGTAGAATTTTTACTCTAAACAACAGCATTTCCGTCTCTAAGGTGAGGGATATAATGTTTCGTATTTCATATTTTGCCATTATTGCCTGGGTTACCTTTTGTGTGATATATTTTATAAAGCTTTTTGTGCTTGTTTGTAAGCGTGATGCCTAGGTATTTGAAGTCTGGTACTATTTTCAGTTTTGTTTCCCTTATGTGTATTTTTTTTTGTGGCAGCCCTTCATCCGTTTCTGGAGATCATTGTGTCCGTTTTTGATAAGTTAATGTCCAGCTTGCTCTTGGAGCACCACTTTTCCACTTCGTTTATTGTTTCTTGGAGTTTTGTTATGTCTCTGGAACCGATTACGATGTCGTCCGCATATGCGCACGAGAAGATTCCCTCTTTTTGGGTAATTCTAAGGATTTCTTCGGTTGCTAGTATAATCAGCAAGGGGTTTAGTGGATCGCCCTGCAGTACTCATTTGTTTGGGTGATCGGTTCTGACATGGCGATGTTATCTGAGACACATATTAAATTCCAGCTCAGCAGTGTATTGATGAGGTTCGTCCATATGTTGTTGTTTCCTAGTGTCTCCTTTAGTGTTTCTATCACTAGTTGTCTGTTTAGTTGATCGAAGGCCTTCGTGAAGTAATAAATCAGTCAATAGCAACTTTACTTTGGAAAATTACACCCATGAAACGTTGTTGACTCTCTTTGAGGGAGTCCGGAGTCTCAGGGTCTTCTTCTGTATAGAATAACATGGCCAGTACACTGACACTAAACAAATTATAAGATTTTAAAATTCATGTGTGCGTGTGTGTGTGTGTGTGTGTATATACACACACACATACAGTATTCACACAATGTAATATAAACTAGACAAGTTCAACTATCAGGCTATATGCATTTAATCTCATACATATACTCACACATACATATTTGTATGGAAATGTATATATAGAACTAACGGTGCATTATATATGAAGCGTGCTGCCTTGCCACGCAGCGGCCTCGGGTTCGATTCCCCGTCTGAACAGATTCCTGGGTGTGTTTTGTTCGGGGTTTTTCCTCGCCTATAAGACAAATGTCAGGAAGCTTAGAGCCCAACGGTCCCCTATAATCATTCAGCCATCATCATCATCCTTATCATTATCATCATCATCATCCTTATCATTATCATCATCATCATCCTTCACCGGTGTGGAAAGCAATGGGAAGATACCACATCTATAATTCCCTAGTAAGGCTGCAAAGCATAGCATGAAAATGCTAAGACTGCAGTAAAAGACCTGCCCTCGAGCAGAATTACTATATAATATATATATATATATGTAAATATATATATGTAAATAATTAAATAAAAAAGCACGGAAATGAGTGGCTAACTTTAGAATTCGGCTAATACATCTAAATTTACGGTATTTTGAAATTAAAGTCGAAATGTGTATAAGAAGAGGAAGGAATGCAGTGAGAGAGGTAAATTTCTGAGCAAATAAAGTTCTCAGAGCTTGTAATGAGCATCTTCTTCTCCACTTTTAATTGTATCCAGTTCGTTAACTTTGATACAAGTTATTTTAACAATCTAAAGAAAATTCCAAGAAGGAACAAAGTATTCATAAATTACAATGCAACAACTCGACTTCAAAACTTCTACTCTCACCAGAACTTATAAGAAAATGTTAAACACTGTTTCGTTCTTAGATATTCAGGTTTTGAAACTCTGACAAAGGAGGTTCATAGTTCAATTAGAGTGTTATGGGGAGGGTTACCTAAGTGGATAAACCAGACAGAGACAAAGACTTAAGTACATTATAGTGTTGAGCAGAGTTCCACATTAGACTTTAATGTCAATGCATCGTCTCACAAGTAATATTCTCTATGCAATTATCCCGGTTAATGATGGACTTGTGCCCTTTTAACACGCACAGACGTCCTCAGGTTGCAGATAAACAATGTTATAAACCACCTAGTATATCCTACTGAAGATTAATTCATAAAAAATGTATCTCTCTTACTTGTTTATTTATTTTTAACCAAACAATATTATAATTATACAATTTCTTAATCCTCTTAATGGGGTCTCAATATCGAGTTTCGGTCACATCATGTGGGTTTCATGGTTGACGAAACGGAGTTTGGCAGGTTTTCTTAGGGGTTATCCAGTTTTCCTCTGCCACAAATTTTATTCCACATTTTATCCACACTCATCTCAACCATGTCGTTTCATTTTGTTGTTGTTATTATTATTACTATTATTATGTTTATCGTATAAATTTTATTTATACATAAAAATTACGTGCAACGTTTAATGTCATTTTAACACTTTGTAATTATTATAGCGTATAGATAATCTTTACTTGTAAACATGTATTTGTGTATTTGTGCTGGTTGAGTGGAAGAGAAGGCCTTATGGCCTTAACTCTGCCAGGATAAATAAAATTATCATTATTATTATTATTATTATTATTATTATTATTATTATTATTATTATTATTATTATTATTCGCCCCCTATGATGGTGCGTCAGACGTGGTCGGCCGGCACTCTTGTCGCTCAGAGTCCTTTATAAACATAGGAGCTTCATCTAATTTTATCCCTTGACTCTTTCCTGAGTTGGACTCGATTTAAGAATGTATGTAGAATCTCTTGAAGCCTCTCTCTTCTCTCTCTCTCTCTCTCTCTCTCTCTCTCTCTTTATATATATATATATATATATATATATCATCTCTCTATTTTCTTCAAACTCTCCTCCTTTACAGGTGCCCCACGCCATTCGGGCCCTAGAGCGGAACGATCTGTCGGGAAATTATTTGAATTTTGATCATACACTTATTTTTTGATGTCACAAGGACATGGATGAGTGATAAGCTCAGTGCCAGGGCCACCTCCGAGCCAACACAGATATTTAAGACAAGACACATCATATACTCATACATTCATACTTAAGCGAATATGGTATCGATGATTATGATGGTCATATGGTGTTCGGGGACTATTTGGGTCTTGACGGTTCCCGACATTTGCCTTTCACGTGAGAAAAACAAAAACCTCATTAAGGAAACATGTCGGGGATAGAACCGGGGTTTCTGCGTCTGAGGTAATGTGTCTCTGAGACCACAATAGTGGTCTGGGCCACTCTTTGTGTTTTAACTGTTTAAATAATAACTTACACTTACTACTACAGTTTATTGAAGAAATATGACATTTTCTCAATTAAAGTAATGGTCAGTACTTGCTAATATAGGCGCCCCTTGGCGAAAGTGGTCACCACTTCTCGATTCTAAGTTCGCGTATCGGTCACTTACATACAGTTCATAAAAGACAATTTGGAGCCAGTAGAGGTTTTTCTTGGGATTTATCCAATTTGCCTTTTCAAAAACTTCATTTCGCCACTTTCCATACTCATACTATCATCCATTTCTTCTCTCTGATTCAGCGGCTTTGTATTTGACTTCTTTGGAATATTGACAGTTGAATCATTGTTTCTGTACTTGTTAACAATATGATTCACAATAGAGTGGAGTTTATTAACCATTTAGCCTATTTTTCCATAAGGATTATTCCCTCAATGTAAGATTAATTATCGTTTCTTTCAATTAAATCTCAAGCTACTTTCCTTTATTCATATTGGACTCTATTGACTAGACGTAAACAAAAGAATGGATTTTACCTCTTCTTACCTCAAGCAACCCCTTAAGTTTATGTAGTGTTTGTTTATCAAGGATGTTTGCTATAGTGTACAATCAAAAGTGTTGCAGTAATATAAACAATGTTTTCAATTTAATTACAGCGTGAGGTTCATTATTGCACCCGTATGTGCATTTCTGTACTTGTTAAGAAGTACATATAAGTATACGCGGATCAAACTTAACGATATCACCTTCTTCATAACCTGTATTTAAAGGAGAATCAATGTTTTAATAACAATTTCAACCGTACAAATAAAAATGTTATATACTATATATATATATATATATATATATATATATATATATGTGTTATAACTAAATCATTGACATATAGCAATGCAGGCAAATTATGACATGAAAAGAAAAAATAAATGCCTGAGAACCCGGAAGCTCTAACTCTACGTATATGTTAGCGTTCTAACCAACTGAGTCACTCAGGAATCCTAATACAATCTATGATGATCTTGGAGAAGATTTTCGGGCTGTAGGCCGTGGTCGTGAAGCTTGTAGTTCCCTCACGACCACGGCCTACAGCCCGAAAATCTTCTTCAAGATCATCATAGCAACTCCGGCCGTGAAAGTCTACATGAATACCTAATACAACAATTTATTTTTCTTGTAACTTATATATATATCATTTTCAATTCACGAGTGGCATCGGGATATCGGTCTAACTGCCATCTAGTGGCTACATAACAAGTAAACTTTTAAAGAGAAATTATAAGTAAAATATTGCTGTCTCTCGTGCATTGAGACTCGAGGTAGCGTGCTGCCTTGTCACGTAGCGGGTCCGGGTTCGATTCCCGGTCGGGATAGGCTCCTGGGTGAGGTTTTTTTGGGGGTTTTCCTCACCTGTAAGACAAATGTCAGGAAGCTTACGACCCAACGGTCGCCGAAAATCATGCGGTCATCATCATCATCCTTATCATCCTTCACCGGTGTGGAAAGCAACGGGAAGCTACCACACATATAATTCCCCAGTAAAGTTGCAAAGCATAGCATGAAAATGCTTGTGTGATTGCATTGAAAGGCCTGCCCTTCGGCACAATTACTATGAATATATATATATATATATATATATATATATATATATACACACACAAGAAATATAAATGTTCGTGCTTGGATTCCTGAGTGGCTCAGTTGGTTAGAGCGCTAATATATAGATTTATAGATCTCGGGTTCAAATCCCGGCTCAGGCATTTATTTTCATGTCATATATATTGTTACGCGTCATATAGCAACGTTTAAATAAAGCTCCTATGTTTCAACTATTATAGCAAAGCAAACCATCTACTCGTTCCGGCATAATACCAAGTCGAGAGATAAGATGAGATGAAGCCCCTATTTTTTAATATATGTTATATCACATTCAAGGAATCCGTCTGATCAGACCTATAACACTATCACAAGGGCAAATGAAATTAATCGAAATGTATGACATGAGTGTGGGTAAGTAGTCGAATGAAGATTTAGACGAGGGTAAACGGGAGAAACTCCTAAACAAATCTGCAATTTTTTCGATTAGTCAACCATAAAGCTAAGTGGAGTGACTGAAGCTAACAACCGGGTCCCAGAATTAAACGGAGAGTACCTAACCTCTTGTGCAACAAAGGAGCCTTTATACATATATATCATAAAATAAAATAATAGTATTAATCAAAAATAATATTTTTACCTATAATTTCAACATTATTGATTTTATTTTATTTTTTAAATTAAACCTAAAATTACACCGTGTTTTATCTACATGTATCTCGTACATTTAGGGATATAAAGCAGCACCGGGAAGGGAATTATCTGTCGATAATATGTATTTACACAAGCACGTGAATGGTCACGTCTTGTTGTCTCGGAGGTGGCCAGATGGACCATGCAATTAATTTTTCACTCAACCGGGGAGTCCTCCTTGTCTTTGTGTTGTCAAAAGTATGCATTTAATACAGAATTTCAAATCCTCTCCTGACACGTCCTGTCACTATAAGGCCCAGATGACACGATGCATTTAAAAATATGTATATTAAGCTAAGGAAAATAAATAAGGGTTAATAATAATAATAATAATAATAATAATAATAATAATAATAATAATAATAATAATAATAATAATAATAATAATAATAAATATTATTATTATTATTATTATTATTATTATTATTATTATTATTATTATTATATTATTATTATTATTATTATTATAGTGAAATAGTTTGGTAATTAAATTAATATAAACATATGTTTTACTTATTTTATACTGAATGTAACAATCGAACTTAAATATACAATTATTGCAGATACAATACTAAACAACTTTACTTATTTTCCTACAGCAAAGTTGTGATTAAAGAAGAGTTTTGTCATTAGAGTTAAGTGTTTTGAACTTTTCTTTCCAGCAATTCGAAATCGTTCAAGTTATTTTCTTTCAGTTTGCTGAAATATCTTCTTTGTCTTCTTAGTGGATAACAGGAAAACCTAAGTCAATTTTAGTTATTTACTTTAGATCTCGTAGAGTTAGGAAACAAAAAAAGTAAAATGTAAGTTTTTAGTGTTCTTGACTGTTGCGTTAGGTGAGTCCATCACAAACAATTGCTACTAACTTTTTTTATCGCACGACTTATATTTTAGTTTACCAATATATATTGTGTGTGTGTGTGTGAATAGGTAAAGAGCTTTCATTTCAACATCTACCAGTCTCAATAAATTTAAAGCAGTAACAAAGATACATTTATTCAGGAAATTTAGATGGGTACAACTTTATTCTCAATACCTTGGTCGAAAGAGTAACGATCTCTCACCGTAAAAATACAAACGTCCACAAACGCGGACATGGGTTCCACTGGGGTAAAATTTTCGGAGGTAAAATAGTCCCCCATTCGGTTCTCCGGGCGGGGACTATTTCAGGGAATTCATGCCAAAGGCCCAAACAGAGGGTCTCAGACTGCGATTGGCAGGACATGTGGCACGAATGGGGAATGAAAAGCGGCATGCAAACTCATTGTGGGAAAATCAAAGGGAAAGCGCCCAGTAGGTAGGCGAATAATGAGGTGGGAGAATAACATTAACCATGATTTGAGGGAACTAGATTATACTGGGAATGATTGAAAAGTTAGTTCAGGATAGGGATGTATGGAGAGCGTATGTCCTTGCGGCCATGAACCTATCGATTCGATAATGCGACTGAGTTATAATAGTAGAAATAGAACGCGTGCCTCAAGTAGAATATTAATATTTCATGTTTATCATAAGGGTCAAGATTTTTTTTTCAAATTTAAATAAAATATTGTAACGCATTGTTAGGTTGGCTTTTGAATTTTGTGGGCTGCGACGAGAGTCGGTTCTCGCCTTTTATGAGGGAAAAATTCTTGAACTGATGACTCAAGAATCGGAAAGCCCGCGGAGAACTTTCCACATGCGCCAAGTCTCCATTCCGAAAAGGTCGATTCTCAAGGCTTCCATTCGGGAAAAGCCTCCACTGGTATTCCGAAATATTTCTGCCCACGCGTTTATAAGAAGATGCAAGGTTTGGACCAGCCAGTTGCAATTATTATGGCTGGGCTGCGAACCAGTGAAGCGATCTCTCGAGGGAAAACGAAACTTCAGCGAGTATAATGAACAGGATAATAAAATTAATAGTGAAGGTAGAATCTTTATTAGCAGCAAATTATTTATGAAGTATAAGCGAATTATTGAGAACTAAGTTAATGTTAATTTTCCGTAAACATTTGTGAAGTTAATTTAAACAAATTCCATCAGATTCCGACGTAACCGCTAGCTACGACAATTAATAAGTTTATAAGTGAGGTGATGGGTGAAATTTTCGACATTTTCGATCAAATTTAGCATTTTTTGTTTTTTGTATTAAGAAATACTATGTACCTTCAAGTATAAGTTGGTGAAGTTACAGTGTCCTATGGCACTTCAACTCGACCATTTAAGCCGCCCAGTAAGATAATATGATCATCATTATTTAACATATTGCTTGGCGTTCATCATAAAAATCTATGTTTTCCGTTTTCAGGGGCATATAATGATAGACCTAATACTAGAGCATATCTCCTCTCAACTTTAAGACTTATCACAATCCTTTCATGAATTGATGTATAATAAATAATAGTTAAAAAAAACTAAAACAACACGCTTTATTAGAAAATCGAACTAAAAATGAAAAATAATATTAATATCCAAAAAGCTTGGGATAAAATTAAAGTGGTCAACAAAAAAATCATCTCCAACTCATCTAGAATAAAACTAGAGTTATCTACAACAAAAAAAATAATTTACCATCAAAAGCGTGGGTTGCTCTATATCAATGAATATATTTGATAATAAACAGATATTGGTAAAAGTAAAGTCTCCAAGAAGAAAACATAAAAACCATAAAAGGTACCCCACGCTTTTGATAGTAAAATTATTTTTTTGTAGATAACTCTAGTTTTATTCTAGATGTGTTGGAGATGATTTTTTGTTGACCACTTTAATTTTATCCCAAGCGTGTGGAAATTAAAATTA